>JAUZNJ010013515.1:0-17686 GCA_034780135.1 Jordanella pulchra
ATATATTTATTTATGGATTAATGCCTGTCTTAAGCTTTTAAATTGTCCCTTTGTTGACCTTTATTGGCAGTTACCGGCCTGGAACAGTGGTTCTTAGACTTTCTATAACCACCTTACTAAACATCAGTATTGTCCAATAAGGGTTCTCTTTTTTTACCTGTTTTTTTTTGTTCCGCCATTGTTTCAATTGTCTGTTTGGAACAAGATGTTCACATTTTAAGTTAGAAAAATTACCAGGAAACCTCAAGTTGGAACTTAAAAAAAAAAAAAGAAAGAAGTTTTTCTCATTGATACTAACACCAAATGTTGTAATGGCATTTTTTCTGGCTGGCTGAAAGCTACACTAAAGGTTTTTAGCACATGGGCTAGTATCAGGGTGCTTTGTGTAGTTATTTCAATGCTAGTTTGGGCTCATTGGCTTTTCATGATCGCTAATTTATCATATGCTCATTTTGTTGATGGCTGAAACCAACATTTCTTCTCTGTGAGTTTGACTAAAGACAGCCCAAAGTACTTGCACCCCTATTTGAAAAAAATCCCTTCAAAACAGACACATTTATGATGTCTATTTCTATGAATTATTCATGATCCATGTTGCATACAGCACAATTTATACTGATGGGGTTTCATAGATATAGACTCTACGCACTGCCACTTTAACAATGCTCTATATTATAGAGCATTGTTAAAGTGGCAGTGCAGTATTAGTTTTACATCCGTACCAATTACAACTCATGTGGGCGATATTTGATCAGCTCACAGATACAGTAAATTCATGCTCCTCATAAACATCAAAACTCTTCACATGCAAACCATGTTTCTGCTTCTTTTTCATTTATGATAAAAAATATATGTAGTGAGTCATAGCATACATGAATCATGGGGGGTAGAAATCATATAGATGCTTTGTGCTCTTCTTTGGTTATTGTGAAATTCATTGCACGTCTTTCTCTAGTGTCCAGCTAAAGGTTTAGTCATATAGTTCCGTTTTTGTAGGTGTTGTGATTTTGCCTATTTTTATCTGATGCATAAAATGAGTGGCAGCGGCGTTTTGTAGAGCAGGGTGGAGAAGGTCCAGCATCCAGTTAAAGAGTGGTACTGTAACATAAGAAGCATTGCTGAAATCGAATCAATACAAATTGTGCCTGCTAAATGGTATAAATGGATTTTCTCTTCTGGTCTATGACTCGTGGGCTGCAGAATGTAATCAATATGTGAAATGCTGCCTAAGTGCACATTGTTTCACTTTTGATACACTATGCCTAATGATCTTTGCTTTTTCTGACCATTAGTCCAAAGACCTGTAGTCACCTGTAGTTTTATTTCTGAGAAATGATCCATTACCTTTGTCTGTGTAAATGGCTGAATTATTGGCATTTCTCAAAGAATAGTCTTTATTCTGCAACAATTAATTGATTGCTATGAAACTTATGATAAAACCTGAAGATTTGTGAAATATTTATATAAAGCTTGCCTCTCAGCAAAAAATACAGCAATACATTTGAAGACTCCAAATTAACTGTATATTTGACAGACATGTATAGATAATAGTCAGTATATTTTATTTATTTGTTGTGGTTTTGTAAACTCTTTGTCCTCCTTTTTTGTCTTACTTGAAATCTATTTTTCTTCCCCAGATTCTTACTTTCGAGACAAAGAACCCTGTTGAGCTTGCAGAACGTCTCCGTGCCGTCTGTGGGAATCAGAGCAACGCATATGCTCGTCTGCTGGAGTACCGTCTCAATGCACTGCGTGGCCTGTGGGCGGCGCAGCGGCAGCTGGCCCTGGAGGAGCAGCAGGATCGTGAGGGAACCGGAGGGGCTGATGAAGAGACCCTGGCCTTGCTCAAAAGGCAAGGTCTCCTCCAGCAACCTGAGCAAGCTCCTTTTACTTCCCGTGTTGCCCTTCTGCTGGTCTTCCCCCTTCTTCAATCCCAGACTCGCAGTGATCCAGCGCTCTGTGGGGTAACAGCTGAAGTACTTCTAGCCTGCCTCCGGGACTGCCAGCCTCTCAGCCTGAGCAAAGAACCTGCAGACTGTCTCAATGGCCTGGAAGGCTTGCTTTGCTCCTGGCTAGAAGATGATCCCCAGGAGTCAGGACAGGCTCAGCCTCAGGCTCGCTCACAGATTCTTCACTCACACAGACAGCGGGAAAATGCCGCTGCTGCACTCGTGGCACTTGCATGCGCTAGGTGAGGCAATAACATCTGTTCTTCACTCTTGTCTTATTGTCTTATTCAATTCACTCTTAATTACAGCAACATTTTCTGAAGTTAGCCCATAATTTTAATCTGATTAGGTCTTTTCCATAAGAAATGCAACATATGTGACAAACCATTAAGGTTTTAAACACAATCTAAAAAATTTGCTTTAAAAATACGTGTTGGAGCCTCAAATTAATCATGTCCAAGTTTAAGGTAAAGAAATTTGGGCATGAACAGACTTGTTTGCTCACTACATACAGCTGTTCACAACCAAAGCTCTCTGTGTCCTGAAACATGCTATGTCGGCTTAGCCCCCGGCACTGATTAACTCCTAAAATGTGTTTCTTCTTCCTGCCGCGTCGATCAATGTTTTATTGAAAAAAACTGTAAATGTGGGTTAATGTGTGTGTGGGGTTCCCTGAATAGCGGATTGTACTTGTTTACATTGACATCATGTCTAAACACTGAAGTCTGTAGGTGACAACAAATATAATCCACTCAGATCCAGAACGCTCCACTCTTTGTTTAACCTGTGCTGCGGTTTAGAGCCATGTAGTGCCTGGTTTTTGTTGTGTGGAACCATCCAGCCACTGTCCCTTTATTTGCTGACAGTTGAAGCTAATCAAAGAACAATCAGGTTTACCCTTCCTGAACTCTGTTAGGGCTGGTTTGGAAGTGACTAAATGTGAGGTTTAGGGCTGCACTGCCTTGTGCTTGATAAGCTTTGTGCATCACAAGACATAAACAGGGTCACTTATATTGAGAAGAAGCATATTCCCAATAAACACGTGACCTCTGAAAAAAAGTGACATTTTGATTCATATATTTAGAACTTCATGTTCACCTTCAAAGTTGATCTTTTAAAATGCTGTTTTTTAAAAGTGTTTTGCCGAATACATTGTTGTTGCAAAAACCTAATTTGCAAGAACATTCTAATAGTTTGATAAATACTTTTAATCAGTTAGGCTTGTGTAATCACTGATTAGCACACATCTTGTTTAGCCCTAAAGGAATTCTTTATCTGTCGCATTAAAAAAGGTTTTAGATTTTAATTGACCCCTCAAATACTCTCTCTCTCTGAGTAGATATCTTTTCATTTAATGAAGTTCTTCTACTACCTTTTACCTCTTTGAAAGTTCCAAAATGTCTCCCCTGTGTTCTTTCTCTTGTGTTTCTAAAGCTGTAGCCTAATTTATTATTTTGCTAACAATTTTGCAGGGGCTCTCTGAAGACTTTCATTCACACAGTTCATCTGCTGCAAAAACAAACAGATTTGGGTCATCTGCCTGTGTCAGATGTGCTTTACAGGTAGGACAAACATTTAGGTTTTCTAAACAAACTATTCAATAATCTATCAAAATGTAACCATTTTGATTCATGTCCGGCACAGACTTCTGCTCCTTGAAGGCGGTCCGGGTTCCCCATCCTGCCTCTTAGGGGGCAAACACAGTGTGTCTTGGGGTTTTGAGGATATGCTACCCACTCCTGATAACCCCACTGGAGGAGCAGAAAATAAAGGTAAATACTTCTTTGTGGTCATTCTCTGGTTGCCAATAAAGTTCAGTTTACTGATACCAATGGTGACCAAGTATCTCTTTCTAAAATAAGCAAGCATTTTTTCCTTCTGTCTGTATAAATATTGATCTGGACCAGTTTACAAAGCTGCCTCCCTTAATCAAGTTATGGGTCATAGACATTTTGAACAAATTAAAAACAAGTGCACAGTATATGCATTATATCTCCTATACTGTTATAAACTAACTCCCAGCTCACTTCATTATCTTTCTTTCTTCAAATAAGAAATGCTCCATATAAATAACTATCTCTTCAGAGTAAATTTGAGCTCTTTATATCTTAATATTTGAATGGAAATAGCTGTGATTTACGGGGTGATGCATTAGAATGTTACATTCATTCACTAATCATAACTACAGAAGTCTTTCTGTAATTGGTCATTCATTTTTTGCATTAGGAACAGAGGTATCTCACTACCTTTCTGTGAAATTGACGAGTCTATAGCAAATTTCTTTACGTAAACAAAATTTCACAGTTTGTTGATGTCTTCAAAGCAAAGCAACATGACAGAGTTGACATTTTAGACTCTTTAGTGTCATTTATTTGCCATTAACACGGTTCTCATTGCTAACTGTAAACAGCAGTCAAGAGTTATTTTGAGTGGAGTCAGTAGACCCATGAAAATGTCCTGGAATTGCTGTTTAGTCCAAGTAAAATAGAGCTGGGGTCTATCTTAGTCAGAGCTATGCAAGCCCCCTTGCAGAAAAACTGTATTGGGTTTGTTCATCCTCTAATTCATTCTCCATGAGAGCTAAACACCACGACCTTTTATGACATGATTATCTCTTGGATCAGACACATAATCGTATCTGTTGTGTTCAGGTCCTTTCGTTAACTCTGAGGTTTTCACCTCAGATCAGGATTTATGACAGAAGGATTTTGCTCTAAAATATTTTTAGTCTTTCTGTCCTCCTGCTCATATCTTCATTGCAGTTTAGCTGCCCGAACAAAAAGCCGATGTTCGTTTTGAAAACTGTGGTTTCCTCTCTAAAAATCTTATACTTTTCCCCCCTGATAATATTCCACTAATATTAAATATAGGTTGTAAAATCTCCTAGTGTAAAATCCCACACTAAGGAGTGTTGCTGTCTTGTTGGTGTAAAATAGGATTGCCTTTCTTTAAGTTCATTCAGTTCTACCTCCAGAAACCAGCCTGTTTTAGTTAGATCACTGAAGAGATCACAATTTTTACATTTTTAAATTGGATCAGTGTGGTTTATTTTCTGATTTCCCAAACAGTCCTTTTAATCAATAGCGCTACTTTTAATTTCCACTGCTTACCTCTTGTCTTGCAGACACAGATCTTGGGCGCTGTCTAGCCACAGATGGTCTATATCTGTACACCACCAATTCTTCTGGGAGAGGACTAAGCAAGCTTGGCTCTGGTTTACATGGAACACTTAGGTAACATGACACTTGTTTCACCATGCATTTCTTCATGTACAGAAATATGTTCCCTGATCCATCTAAAGACAGCAAATAGAGTATGTTTTATTGACAAACAAATATAAAATGAGATGCAGAGACAATGCAACAGTGTTTTTTTTTTAAAGCTGACGGTAGAGGATAGTTTGTGTAAAATTCATTGCTACAGTCTTGTTGCTCCTAGCTTTTTCCAGATTGTACCACATGACCGATTGTCCTAAGAGTGTGACAAGTCAGTAACTTGTCACAGTAACTTTTCACAATTGGTTCTTATTAACTAAAGTAGTCATTTTAACTGTTCACATAAAAAAGTAGGAAACATTCTACAATGATTCAGTGATTTCAATTACTTGTTTGTTCACTTATGATCACAGGCTGCCGGTCAAATTACATGACCAACACAGAGACACCAATCAGGCTACTTTTTAATAGAGATAACTGTCAAATCATTAACACTGAGCAGCAAAGGCTAAAGTAAATTAGAAATGTGTCATGCCTAACTAATTGTAGAAGTCTGTCTTTCCAAAGTAGGACCAGAAAATGGGCTTAAACAGAGGACCTAAATGTCACTTCTCACTGGGACAAAAATAAACTCACATTTGGAGGATGTGAAAAAAGGATGAAGGGATAGAGATGTAGATAGAAGCAGTTTATTTGGTGCTAAATCCAAATAAGACAAGATAGAAACGAGATGCTCTATGTATCAATAATAAACAGAAAATACACCTCGTCTATATTCAGCAGAGTTGCTAAATCTTTGTACAAACTCCTGAGAAAAAGGCATATGAGGTTGCCACTCGGAACATAACAGTCACATGATATGCATGTTTTACACTGATTTTGAAAACATTTAATAGCAATTAGCACAGTAATCCCCATTAGTATCACTATCTGTAAGCCTTGACATCTAAACTATTCTTGCCTTGTATCATAGTCTTTCACCGGGCTTTCATAAGTTCCTGATTCTTCATCCTTCATGGCTAATAGAGGTTAAAAGGAAAAAAAACGATACGCCTTGCTTCTGTTAGCTGTCCTGTTGTTTTCTGAAGCTTTTGTCCGTCTCGAGTTTTCTTCCAAGTTATCATCACTGAAGCAGTTTAAGATATCATTCAAACATAGATGTTTTTCATGTTTAAGCTCGTAAAGCTTAAACATGACAAACATCCATGTTGTTATTTCTTCTTTTAAATAATAAATAAAAAACAACGTCAATTATTATAACTGCAAACTGTGTATTTATCTCATTGAAGTTATAGAGATGGCTTTGTATATTTTATGTAGGTCTGTAACAATGTTTTTTTTTCTGACATCTGAGACTCAACAGTAAAATTTGTCAAAATTCTATGGTTAGCAACAGAATAGTCTGATTGGGTTCTGAGTGGCTGCAGATCTTTTAAAGAATGACCTCGTGGGATATGTAAAGGAGCGTTTAAGCAACCTGAGATTAGATTCAAGTAAAACTTAAATATTAATTGGTTTAAAACCACTAGAATTGACAAAGCTGGATAAATAATTTAATTTGTAAACTTTAAAGCTCTTTAAACACTCTTATTGCAAACTATTTTCTTGCATTATCCTGTACAAAGCAACAATACAAAAGCACTCTAAATACAAAAATAGTACTTTTTAAAAAAAATTCAGTTACACATAAATATTTCCTAGCTGTGACTGAGGGCCTCATTCTTTTACAGGTACAATTCCCAGCCTGTTGATCTTTGCCTCGTGTCTGTCCCCTCCCACTTTAAATCATAATTCTTAACAGAATATTCTATAAAATAGGCCGGTAGTACCAAAACAAAAAAAAAGCTGTAAACAACTTGTCCAAATATTTGCAGTACTGATATGTGTATCTCTAAATTTGTGTATATGCAGGGGTTTTGTGTATTGTCGAAATGAAGAGTTGGAGCCTGGCTGGGTGGTGTTCAGCAGTGGTCGTCTTCTCCACCGTCCCTCTTCCTTTGATGCCAAGCCTCATCAGCTGTGCCAGGTTGTTGATCCCTTCACTCTCCAGGTACTGTCTACTTTAAGCTTACTGTGGAGAAAATTGAATTTCACAGATATAAGTTAAATTAACATAAATTGCCAGAATATGGAGAAAAGTCAGAGCTTAAAAGATATGTGTTTGTTATATTTAGTTTAGGTGTGTTATTTAACTTCTAACAAACTCACCACTCCTATGAAAATCCCAACTGTTTCCAATGCTATTCTGGTATTTGTTGTTCCATGTTCAGGTGTGCCAGATTGTGCCCATGCCAGCCCATCATTTCCCTGTGGGCAGCAGCATGACCACGCTGCATCTCTGCTCAGATGGAACCTATCTCTACTGGGTCTGGTCCCCAGCGAGTCTCAATGAAAAAACACAGAAAGGCCACTCTGTCTTCATGGATGTCTTTCACCTGTCGGTGAGGACCACAGATATACATTATATTCTATTATTATATACTATTTGTGACTTTTTAAAAAATGAATCTATGTGTTCTGTATCCTCTGCGTGGCACAGACACAGACAGGATTGTGTGTTGCAGAAATCCTGCAGGAAAGAGTTATTCTAGCTCGCAAAGAGGGCGAGTCTTCCAAGTGCTTGAATGAACTTCTCTTGAGTCGAATGTCCCGTTTCCGGGCCTCCCATTCTGCCACACTGGCTGCTCTCACAGGCTCCGCAATCACCAACACTGTCAAAGAGGAACAGTCTGGTAAAGGCAGAAGATAAGACATGATGTAGCATGTGTTTACCTCAATCATGTTGCTTTACCTGTCATCTTTTTCCTCTCCAGCTGTAAACACTAGTTGCGGCCTCCCCCTGAAGACGTTGAGAAAGACCCCCATGTACATTTGTGGCACCTATCTAGTAATGCTTGTTTCCCCCCCTGGTGTGTCTGGGAGCTCTGCCACTCGTTCCCTGTTTGGAGGCACCAGCAGCCTGTCTTCTCTTAAAAGTAAGCACAAATCCACCAATGTATTTATACTTTTAAAAATGTTTTTGTTGCATTTGTAAAATTAAGATATAAACACAAATACTAACTAGGAAAAACACAAAGAGCAGCGAAAGGCAAAATCTACAACACATTGGGCCAAAACATCTCCAGAACTGGTTAGTATCTTTGTAAAGCATTTCGGACCTATTAGGGTATTCCTGCTGATTTCACCAGCAATCGGTCATAAGAGTAAAAATGGAAGGATGTATCCTGGTATCATAAATCCTGTTTTATGTTTTTTCATCATCCAGATGACCTGGTGCATGTGTAACACTAACCTGCGGTATCAGTACAGTTCAGGGTTGTAGTTATTTAGACTAACAGAAAAACAAAAAGAAATAAGAAAACACTGTTATTAACCCTAATAATGTGGGTTTATGACAGTAACTTAAGCTTAACTAAAGACCTAGTTAAAACTATAGATTTATACTGTTTGTTTTTGTCTTTATCAGTTTTTTTGTAATCCCTACAATCTGATATCAGATGGGTTTTTTTTTTCACAAGTCAGTTTATGTCAACTGCAATCAAACCATTTTTCAAGAATGCTATCTTTCTCTGACCTTTTTTGAATCATGTCCCTAAAATTTACCAAAGTGTGAAGGAACTAAAACTAATAGTAGAACTAATAAATAGTAAGCATTATTAAAATATTGTTTGCTAATAAACAGTAGTAAATCCACTCCAAAGACAAATTAAAATCAACAGATTTTATTAGGAGGAAAAAAGCTATAACTAAAAAAAACAAAACTAGAATTAAATAAATAAAGATATTAAAGCTTTGATACAGTTCCAAGCCATGTAAACCCTTTCATGGTAACAGCTAATCCCTAATTTTTTAGCCTTCAGTCGCTTCCTGCTAACACCTTGGTTCCAGATACCGCAGCACATCTTGGGTGGTCCAGCAAAGTGTCATGGCTGCTCTGGCTGCAAAAGGAAACCATCATTCTCTTAGGGCCATGGTCATAGTTGAGGCTGATCAACTTGTATTTTTAAGTTGTGTTTCTGCTTGTACTGAAATTATATAAACATGACGCATTCTTTTCTTTTTAGTTTTAGCTTCCAGCCTGGTGTTTAACTTGTCTGATGGCCAATTCAGCAGCCGCGCTGACCTCATTGATGCTCCTGGCAGTTCTCTTGGCAGGGGCGCCCAGGTAGCAGGGCTAGGTAAGTTCAAATTAAGTCATTAAGATAGTTTTAAAATAATTTAAATCCATAAATGTGACATTGGTCCATCACTTAATTGTTTTTTTTTTCATATGCTTTGTTTTAAAGGGGCATGTTATGATGCATTGAACAACTTAATCTGGACCTGCTCCAGTGACTACATAGATCAGTGGTGCAATCCCGGGAACCAAGCCTTTCATCATGTGTGCCATAGGCTCGGTGTTAGCCATGTCATCAAGGAACCCAAAGGTAGACCCAATGAAAAACAAAACCACCTTTATATTTAAGAAATTAGGTCAAACATGTTGTGTTAATAGAGAATTTATTTATTTCTTACAGAGGAAACGGTGGCCACTGGGGACGTAATCAACCAGCTACTTCATCATGTAGGTGCTATGTGTATCCACCAGCTCAACCTGCTGGCCGCCAGCAGCAACAGCCTGCCCCTGGAAGCTCTGCTGGGTAAACAGCATCCCATTGAAGCCCGTCACTTTAGCAGCATCTGTGACATCATGGAAAAGGCCATGGTCAATGGAGATACCTGCATTATCCGCTGCATTTTGGTAGTGTTCCAGGTATGCTACAGAACCAAATGCCTTAATTTATCTGGAAAGTGACTTAAGACTTCATCCAAGAAAAAGGATATGTTGACTTGCCTTTTCTTTTATTTGTGTGGTTGTGTTATCTAGGTTGTTTTCAGGTTCTTTAATCCGCAGTCGGAGAAGGATAGAGAGAGTGTGCGCCGATCAGGCCTGCTCCTGTGGCAGTTGCTCATGGCTCCAGTTGATCAGATAGGAACAGAGATACAGAAAGAGGTGTGCCTGGCCATCAGGTAAGTCTGCACCCACACCCTATTTATTAATGCTAATTTTGTTCTTTTCTAATTATTCTCCTTGTTCTCTCCATATGTAGCTCCGGCCTGAACACTCTGTATCAAGGAGAGACAGAACTGAACAAACTTTTAAAACTGGTTCTAACTGAAGGTGACATAATAAAGAAAAGAAAAGTATTGCTTTTAATAGCATATGATAATACTAATTCTCATGTTTTGCATGAATACTCAGGTGAAAGAAACAGTGGCTTGTCTCAACTTCGTGATGTAATTCTTACCAACTTGTCTGAACAACTACAGAAGAATAGATTTGGGAGTGAAGATGATGACCACTACAGGTTACTGATGTCACTGACTTAACAAAGCAGCATTGTAGTTAAAAAATATCCTTATTTGTATCACAACTTGTTTGAAAATGTCTCAAATATCCTTTTTTCCCCCAGACTAAATGATGAGCTTCTGCATTGTGTCCTCAAGACCGTAGTCCGGGAATCCTGTCTCCTTATCACTAAATGCCAGACTGTCGCCAGAGATGACTTCCTAAAGCTGCTCTCCACTGTACCAGTACGAAAGTTTAGCAGTTCTTGAATGTCAACAATACAGACGGATCACATGCTGTTAACGTTGAATCTTGCTACTGAATGTTTATTTATTTTTCCTCTTCTTTCTTAAGGTGGTCTCACCTTGTTTGCGCTACCTCATGGCTGTTCAAAACCACCTCCTCAGTAACACCATTCTTATCCGTCCGGATGAAAGTGACGACAGCGATAGCTCCCTGCAAGGGGAAACAATGAAGGTACAGGTAAACATCCCCTTTAACTACCCCTACTACTGTCTAAGCTTTGCCTGCCTTTAAGAAACCAAGCTATGACTTCTCGCAGTGGATGATATCGCTTTGCAGTTTGTGCAGCTTGTTTGTTTAATCTAACCAAGTATTTAATGTAAACTTTATTTCAAACCAAGTAACCTTCTCTAGAAGTGATGTTTTTTGTGGGTTCTATTGCAATGGCTCCCTCTGCTGTAAGGGCAGAATTCAGCAGCTTAAAGGCGAGTTAGTGGACTTATAGTTATTGGGGAATATGACTATACGGTGATACAAAATCTGTGATTGATTTAGGATTTTGTATCATTAAAAAACATAGAGGCAATGTTACGTAAGTCTGGGCCTATTCTGTGTTGTCCTCAGGAGCTGCAGAGCTGCATATTGTCTCTTGCAACCAAAATCCTGGTGGGTTGTGATGAAGTATTGGAGACCCTGCAGCAGGTGACCACAGCTCTGATTAACAGCGACATATCTGACAGGGAGACCAGGTGAGCTTCTGACTTCATCTATTTAACCTGCTTATTGTAGAAACACAACTGTCAAAATGTTTTGTCCAATACTGAGTTTAGCTACTTTCTCTAAGTAAAATATCTAAAGAAGAGATGAGAACTATGTGTAGAATAGCCTTTTAGTAAGGAGCAGTCATTAATGTGTTGCTGCATTAGAGAAAGCACAGGTGCCGTAAAACAGGGTTTTACTATTATTTTAGACAAGATGATTATGTAGATGACATTTCACTCCCTCTGTGGTATCTTCATTTAGCAATTAGCATGGTTAACATAACAAAAACATCCATCTCCATCGGTGCCTGTTGTAGAGGATACAGGTCTTTACATTGAATTGTTTTCTAAAGGTTGCTAACATTGACTTCTCAGCATGCTTCATGAAATCCAAGTGCTTAAGGGTAAAAAGATAAAGCAGGAACCTGGAGCGTCTGGTTATCCCTTTCTCATTGTTTTAATTAGATCTTATGGCAGATGTTTTTTCACATATTTCTTTACAAATTATCTCATTTTAAAAAGATTGTTCAAATTCTGGGCTCTCTATGTCTCCACTTAAAAGAAACCCATCCTAATTTGTAAAATGGATAGAACTGAGTATTTATTGTAAAGTTGCAGCTTCCGCACTTAAGATCGTTGTAGCAGAATGATATGGTTGTGCTTGTATATTGTCATTATTTACAGGAAAAATATCACCTTAGAGTTACTAACCTCATCCGTCAGTCTCCCAGTGATTTTCTTATGTTAAAGAGTGTAACAGTTACCAGGAAGCTTAATTTCACCCTTTCTGCTAAGCTGTTTGATCAGTGTAGCTGTTACGTACATTTTTGAACTAACCGGTTTTTATTATTCTTTTTTTAGTAGCAGGTTGTAAAATGTTGTTTTTTTTTTTTCTTACTTGTATGATTATTATATCCCTTCTCTCCCTTTGTTGTTCAGATTGAAGGGCTTGGAGCAAGTGACCAAGGCAACAGTGCTTGGGCACCTGTTACCAGTGTTACTCACCTCCCTGATGCATCCCACCTTGCAGACTCTCACCCTGGCTGATGCTCTCATGCCTCAGTTGGTGCAGTTAGTGCTTTATACCAGCCAGGTTAGTTTGGCCAGTATTGAAAAATTTATTTCATTAGATATAAAAGGTGTATGATGAACAGAAACTTATGTTCACTTTCTTTTTGTCTTTCTTTTGTTTTGTCATAGACTGCCCTGCTGCTTAAGACTCAGTCTCTCCTTTTCACTGAGGATCCTCTACCTGTAGGTGGTGCTGTTGGTCAGGCAGCAAAGGCATGTACTGCTGATGACAAGTGAGTTTTCCAAAGCAGAGAAAAATAATGAACAATATATTACCCATTTAATGCAACCAGTTTTAACATCTATTAAGCAGTATATTGGACAATGTCTTGCAAATATTCATAATCACGGAACCTCTTTGCAGTTTGTTTCATTACAACGCAAATTGACCCTAGTCTTTATTGGGGATTTAGGTGATATACCAACATGGGTTAGCTCATAGTTTAGAAAGAAACTGAAGTCAGTGACACCTGACTGTCCACATGTGTTTTATTGAATAAAAAGAAAACGTTTTTAACCAAAGTTTGTCACAAACAAACAGTCATGGAAATATATATCCAAAATCAGCATCGATCATTATTTGTGTCTTTGAAACAAGAATTCTTGATGAACGAGAAGAGGCAGGTTTCTTGACCGGACTAAAGATCCCTGCTCCATGGGCTGCTGGGAAAACTGTCGAGACAATGCATCCTGTGAGGGACAATTACAAGTTCAAAGAGACTGTACACATCCCTGGAGCCCGCTGTCTGTACCTGCGCTTTGATGCTCGCTGCTCCTCACAGTATGACTATGACAAGGTAATGCCTCTAAACAACTGTAAGCACTAATATTTCTCATTCCTTGTAACTTCTTCACAGATTTGCTACTATTTCTTACTCAGTATGTTGTTTTGTCTTTTAGCTGGTTATCTATGCTGGTCCTAACACCAACAGCCGTAAAGTCACAGAGTACGGCGGAAACACTCTGGGGTATGGGAGTCGCAGTGTGTTAGGAACAGGATGGCCCAAGGATCTTGTAAAGGTAATTATTAATAACGATCATTAAAATCTGAGATTGTACTGGATGAGTTCTATTCAGGTGTTTATCCCATGTAGGTTGAAGGAGATACCGTTACATTTTCCTTTGAAATGAGAAGTGGACGTGAACACAACACTCCTGATAAAGCCATGTGGGGGTTCGCCTGTACAGTCAGAGCTCAGGTAACAGCTGGAAGCGCTTGACATCCATATTCCCAGCTGCTTAGAAATACTGGCAGTGCAAATGTTATTTCTGAACATTTGTTTCGCTAACAGGAGTCATCAGAGGATGTCTCTGGAGGCCTCCCGTTTCTTGCAGATCTTGCTCTGGGTCTGTCAGTGCTAGCTTGCTCAATGCTCCGCATTCTTTACAACGGCCCAGAGGTGACGAGGGAAGAAGAAGCCTGTCAAGATTTGTTATGCTCAAAGCTTTTACAAAGGTGATGCAGTTAAATTGAAATCCTTTGCAAAAATGTCCTCCGTTTATTGACTGAAGTCATTATTTAAGAAATATTTGAACATATTTGCTGTTATATGGTTAAATAGAGCGAAAGTATTGTCTACAGAGATAATATGCTGACAAGCTTTTCTTATTTTCCTTTAGATGCCAATGGCAGGTGGAAACAAATGGGGCCATTTCTCCTGCTCTCACGCCAAGCCCCTCACCACTGCCACTCACTATAGAGGAGGACCGGGAGTTTACCTACCCCTCCGATGTGCTCATTCCTCCTCCAGGCCTCATGCCTGGGTCCTACTTTGACTTGCCTCGTATTCGCCTTCCTCCAGGGATCATGAGCAGACTGAGGGAGGTGTCTGGAAGGGCTCGACCCCAGTTCCGCCCCAGCATTAAGTAAGGGAGTCATTCCAACACATGGAGAGGATGATTGTGTTAAATCAATATTAAGTAGCAGAAACTTTAATCATTTTTCTTCCAGAACTAACTTTTTCCCCCTTTATATTGTACATAAGGGAGGTGATCCGGCCAGATGTCTTAGAAGAGGTCATTGTATCCTGTGTCATTAAACATCTGAGTCTAGTGGATGCTCTCCAGTCACTTGTGAACTATCAGTATCGTGAAGACCACACTGAAGAGTATGACCTAGTCTGTAAGATTATGGCTGAGACCTTTAAGAAGATCAATGCAATGGAACGTCAGCTGCAGGTTAGACAAAGACTTAAAATGACTCGCTGTTATTACCAGTTATCTGTTTTTATGCATTAAAACTGTAGTTTAACAATGTATTTTGAAATATAATTGGGATAAAGTTGAACAGATGCTGGGACATGAAAATGAAATTGTTTTTTAATGAATAGCTCCTACAAAAAAACAACAAACAAACAAAAACAAACCTGGCTGATTAAGTCTTGCTTTGCTTTCAGAGTGTTGCAGAATTGGAACAGAAGTGGCAGAATGAGGTAGAAGAGGCTCAGCAAGGAAAACTGGAGAACAACAGTCCTTTCTTTCATGACTATCACTTCTTTGAGGTATCATGCACCATGTTATTCCGTGTTATTCCATGCATATTTTGAAGATATTAGAAGAACATTATAATTGTTTATTTCAAAGCTACTAAAGTTGTATTTTTCCTGCTAGAACAAAATGAAGGAACTGGAATTGCTCTGCTCACTGAAGGAGGTTCCATTCGACTTCAGTGATTTAGAGAATGTTGTTCTGGCATTGAGGTAAGTAAAAAACAATATTTTAAGACTATGCTTATGTAAAAGGAAGTCTAAAAGTTTTAAATTGCAATGAAATCATTAATGCACCACAAACAATGCAGGCTACTTCTAAAGCTTCCATATATGCATCCCATGTATGCTAAATACATGTAATAGAAACATATGAGATGAGTCCAAATGGATAGTTGTTGAATAGCTGACTACTGTTTATTGCTGCATTTCAAATAAACATATTACATAGACATCTGTTTTAATAAACTGGCCATGTATTGTGTTAGTCTACACGCTAAACTGACCGATAATATGATCAATTACAAAGAAACAGAAAATCTGTCAGTTGGATCACTTTTGACTTGTATTGTGAATCGAAAGTTGAAACAAAAGTGTGAAAATAATTGATTCATTGCTTTAATTGTATTTGTGGGCTTTACCTATTAATAGTCATTGGGCAGAGTTAACTGTGGTCTAGTCAAGAGGAAGTTCTGAAGTGGATTTACTGTGCAGTTTAACTAAGTGTTATTGGGTCCATTTAAAGAACCAAAGTTACTGCAGCAAGAGTCTTAAACGATTCACTAATGACTGAAATAAAGAATTTGATTTTAACATACACTGAGAAAATGTAATAGATCTCTTTCCGGATTTTATATTAAGATGTTAATATAAAATATCAAAGTGTTCAATCAAGTGTTATTTATTTATGATCATTGCAAGTCTGGCACTTGTCACTTATTTTTTGAACAAATAGGGAGAAGTTCTTCCAGGAGGTAAACGCCACACTCATCAGGGGCATGGTCCCACTGGCAAAAACCAAAATGCTTGTAAAAAGTTTGATGAACCGCTCTGAGCTTCTTCTCCACGTCACCATCGCTCCACACTGCAGAAGCCTAACCACCACACCAGCAGGGACACCAGGTCCAGGTATTTCCCTGCTTTTCTAATCTTGCAAAATGCAATTGAAGAAAATTTCCTTTGATCTGGAAATCAATGAATGTACTGACACCAAGTCCTGCTGTTTTTGTTGCAGCGTCCAAGTCTGTATCAGATGCCAAGACGGTGATCCCTTTGGTTAAGCAGCCTGTCTTTTTACGCAGCATGTCTGCTCCCTCTGATCTGGAAATGATTGCAAACCAAGACTTAGAGTTTACTCATGCTCAACAAAGGTATTTTGTTGCAGATTATTGGAATAGATATAAACACTAGTTAAAAGACTGCAGGTTGACTGTTTTAGTTTACCTATGTGCAGAAGGCGCCACCATCCAACCAGCCATCGGAGCAGCTCATTTACTCTGCTGCAGTCTCTGGCCATTGAAGATGGTAGAGACAAGCCTACATACAGTGTACTGCTGGGACAGCTATTTGCTTTCATCGGAACAACACCTGATCAGGCTGTAAGCGGTTTTAATATGCCATTATTCCTCCCCTGTCTATTTGAAATATTTTTTGTTACATTCATTGATGCGTAATAAATGTTTTCCGTCTGGTTCGATAGGTGTCGAGCAGCAGCTTCCTGTCGGCTGCACAGACACGCTGGAGACGAGGCAGCACTCGAAAGCAGGCGCTTGTTCATATGAGAGAACTGCTAACTGCTGCAGTCAGAGTGGGAGGGGTTACTCATCTGGTAGGACCTGTTACCATGGTGCTGCAAGGTGGCCCAAGGTAAAAAAAAAAAAAGATGACCAGTCAAATGAAATCTTGTTTCTGAAGCTGTTTTATGCTACATGTATTTATTTGTCTATCGTCTGTTAAGGATTGAGGAGCTGACCTGTGGTGGGATGGTTGAGCAGGTGCAGGAAGCTTTTGGGGAGACCATGACCTCTGTAGTGTCACTATGTGCTCGCTACCCTATTGCTTGTGCCAACAGTATCGGCTTGCTTTGCACAATTCCTTACACCAGGCAAGTCAATCAACAAACAAACATTTCCTAAATGCATCAATTTTGATTAACTTATCGAATCTGGTATTATAGGAGTGAGGAGCAGTGCCTTGTTCGGAGTGGCCTCGTCCAGCTCATGGATAAACTTTGCAGTTTAAGTGGTCAAAGAGAATGCAGCTCAAACGAGAAGCAGACCAAAAAGCAGAAAGTGGCCACCATGGCCTGGGCTGCTTTTCAGGTGCTGGCCAACCGGTGCATCGAGTGGGAGAAAGTGGAAGGTTTGTGATCTGCCAACATGTAAAACTGATTCTGTTATTGTGGTATTTTATTATCATTTGTTTTTTTCTTTTAAAGGTGGTTCAACAGATGCAGTTCATTCTGGTCTGGCAAGGCAGGTTTCCAGCCTGCTGACCAATCATCTAGCCAGAGCAACAGAGTGCTGTGGGAATCAGGCAGCTGGCAATGATGCCTTACAGGATGTACTCAGTCTGCTCAATGATCTGTCCAGGTAAAGCCAAGTCTCTCTCTCTCTCTCTCTCTCTCTCTGTG
>JAUZNJ010013526.1:0-17686 GCA_034780135.1 Jordanella pulchra
ACACATTGAAGGAGCGGGAGCGAGACATGGAGACACGCCACCAACCAGGAGCTCTTCCAACTTCCTCGCTGCCCTGGCGGGTGGGGCCTGATCCCTTTAAACTCAGCCAATCAACTGCAAGAAGAAAACAGCAATTAAACAGGGATTCATTCACAATAGTGACAGGCGCCCGTCACAGTGGGATCGGCACCTAAAAAACCCAAACATGACAGTATTTCTAACAGACCTGTACTGAAAAGCCAAAATTCGAGGAGCCAAAAGGATAGAAAAGTTTAACACTTTATTAAAAGGAATGTCTGGAAATGGAGCGGCAGCGGGGATTAGCCACAGCAGCTGGTTCATCGGGAGGGAAATTATAGATGTGATTGTCCAGCACTGAATGACGGAAAGTTTATCAGATAAGGAGATAACTGACCTCATTGGATTTTGGAGGAATGTCCAGAGGAACAGATAAAGAATCAGTTTGTGGGCGTCTCACGAGGAAGCCGAACTCAAACTCAGCAGGTGAGTTGAGCAATCCGAATCTTTGAGGGGAGCGGCTTTTCTAGTGAACGGGGAGGATGACAACATAGAAGTCGGAACCGGGAGATAAGATGACAGAGGAGAATCCAAAGTGTGATCCAGAATCAGAGTCGTAGTCAAAGCGGGGTCAGAACCAGGAAGACAGATGACTGAGATGAATGCAATCTGGGATCCAGAATCAGATTCTTGGTTTCAAGAAAGGCTGTGAACAAGATTACATTTGAAAAGTATCATTGTAAGTAAAATATATCTTTTTGTGTTTTTATTGTTTGTTTAATATTTGTTAACTGAAATGCAGCTTAATTTTGTTGTAAGAGGGCAGACATTCATAAGCTTTTGCTTCAGACTTCAAACTACAATATTGTCTAATGTGACATTTTTTTTATGTGTGTGAATTAATTGAAACCAAAATTGCAATTTTCTAAGAGTCATATTAATGTGTTACTGTCTTTTCATTATAAAAAAAGCTTTATCAAGGAAATGTTTTGTCACCATTGACTAAAAAACACTGAATAACATAACTTGGCATCACTTTTCACCTATATTACACAATAAGATCTCATGAACCTATGAAGACAATGTCCTAAAAGTACATGGCAACAACAATATGATTTTTATTACATTAAGCAAAACTCTACATTAATATTTGCTGCAAAATCATTTTATTCTTCTTTCACATTCTTGCAAACAGTTGTAAAAAAAGCATATACATACGTGCAAGCCCAAACTTACACACCTCCAAATTGTTCAAACAGGCATCCTGGCCACTAAAATTGGGAGTTATAGGGCCTTACTGCGCAATGTTGCACAAGAAAGGAAAGGTAACAGAAAAAGAGAGAGAATGAAATAAATAGAAGGAGGGGCAGTGCTCTAAGCCTCTGCACAGTCACAAACATAACATGATGAGAGAGGACAAGGTCACAGATCACAAACAAGGGAAATATGGGCACTCCTATAAGGCAACATGCCTTCTCGTTTTAACATTCCGCTACCAGTTCATGATGAAACAGTAGGCCTACACACAAATTAAACTCTATGACTCACACCTGTGAACACGATTGCAGACTTGCATGCACGGAAAGCTTACAGATACCCAGAAGATATAATCAACCCATTAAAAATTAATACTTTTGTTTTAATCATCAATTACTGCTGAGCACATGTTGCTTTGTTTTAATATAACATGCTAATTTATGAAAGCAAAGTTGTTTGGCAGTCCTTTGCCTTTCTACATTGATTTGTTTATTTTCTGTACATTATGAACCATCAGTTCCTCAGCAGTGCTTGCCTTAGATAAGTTCTCTTAACCTCACTAGAGTCCTAAACATAACAGAGCTATGCATAAGGACTGACCTGAACACGTTTGTAGGCAGTTTGTTAAACTTGCTCCCCAGTGAGTGTGTTATAGACGAGTACTGCCCACAGCTGAAGTCTATTAGTTCAAGTTTATTTACAACCAAATGCCCAGAGACCTGCCTTTGTAATGTTGTTTGGGGGTAAAATAAGAGCTGAAATTGAATGAAAAGCATCACACTGCATGCATAATTCATGGATATCATTATCAAGCGCACACAGACACACAACTGAGCAAACACATAAAGAGCATAGGGCAAATATGTATTCGCAAATACAAACAGTCAAGAAGATGTACATGCACAGGCAATTATGCATGCCTATTATAAGGCCTTTTTGATCATTTATCCCAGTGGTGAACTCAGTGCAATCTTCCCAGCAAGAACCCATTTAGGCACATAACACACAAAAACACCATAGCTAAAGGTAGCAGTGATAGTGGCCATACAAAAAAACAAGAGAAATAAAAGTGGAGATTTAAAGAAATCAAGGGAAGACTTAGATCAGAGTGGCAAATACTCTGCTTTTCCCTAGTGAAAATCCTGTACATTTATATGGGTGTGATTAACAACTGTGTGTAGCCTATGTGTGCATATATGTTTAAAAATAGTGAGTAAATGAGTTTCAGGGGTAATGAGAATGGCAAGTTGAAGGAAGTAAATTAGAGCCTGTGACACACGCAGGGAAACTACTGAGGGAAAAAATAAATGGTGCAAAAGGTGAATTAGCTTACTTTTTCTCAATATTTCTTGGCTTGGCTTCTCATATTCCTCTCTTGGGTCCTTTTGACCTTAAACTCTTTGATGTAGTTGTACTAACTCAAGTAACTCAAAAAGTCCTGCATGTTCACATGTTCAAACATGCACAATCAGAAAGAAAAGCAGCACTGAAGTTTTAGAACGTACCTCAACATACCAATATGCCTTTGCAAATTCTGTGCACACATGACACACACACTATCGGCTTACCATTAATAGTGCTTACTGAAGCAGTGCACTGGCAGAGAGAAAATTCAGCAGGATTCTCAAGTGAATAGCACCAGATCCTGGTCTCATTCAACAAACAAATGAAGCGTGAGCAATCTGAAACACACACAACTACACCTATACACATTTCAACACATATTTACTCCCACACTAAGGAAACAGACGCACGCTAACAAATGAATGCGTATGTACATACACGCTGGCCATCGACAAGTTACAACAGAATGAAGTTGCAAAGAACCCCTTAATGGATAGAGGGCAGTTGACTGTTGGTCATGAATAGATAGTTAGAAAGATAGTGCAAAAACATTGGCTTTATGTGAAATAGCTTGTGCATTTACATGCTCAGCCTGCATAAACTGTCCTTGCACATCTTTGGTCTTTGGTCTCCATGTCTTTTGGTCTTTGCACCAATATGCACTGTCATTTCCTGACTGATTAATAGTTTATTAATAGTGTCAGAGGCTGGTAAAATAACAGCTGAACAAGTGAGAGAACAGAATTTGAAGTAGAAGAAGCAACAAATCAAGAAAAGAGGATATTAAAAAGAGATAGGTGAATAGACTGCACAGTAATGGTTTGCTAAATTCCTCTTTAGATCTCTGTTCGAACCTATGTATAAAGTTCTATGTCTATATTTGTGTGTGTTTGTGGCTCAGTTGTGGGCGCAATGTAGATAAAGATCTCAGAAAGATAAATTGTATTGTTTGAGGAATGCTCTTATTATGTGTTCACACACTTATTCAATTACAGAAATTTTAACGGTTTTTCGTACCTAATTATCGAATAGAAATGGAAAATCACTTTATATTTGGTAAATTCTCCATATTAAAAACAAGAAACAAAAAAAGAAAGTCAACTTGTACTTTCCATGGAGTCTTGGTAAAATGTGCTGTAGCTATTGTTTAACTAAAATATTCCAAAAAAGGTTTTCTTATCTAACATTATCGTACTTTACAATAATTTACAACACCAAGCTCACTAATCTTTCTCCATAAAAACTCTCACAAGCTTGGTGTAGATTTTAAAATCAATCTGTTGCTCTCCAACCAAAGTTTTCTCATCTTGCCTTTCACCTTGTGCGTGTATCATTGTGGTAGTGGTGAAAAGCTCAGTTGGGTTTAGTAAGAGTCAGAGGCAGAGGCGACGAATACCCACCGGCTCCAACAAACCTTTATCTTTTGTTCTTCATCCTCAAATGCTGCCTTTTTCAAAGTTCAAATACCTGACAGTAATTCTTACGCTCTGATTTACCTGTCCTCAAGCAAACTCAAATGGCTATGTGCTCTTCTTACTCCCTTTTGCTTCTCCTATCAGACCACATTAATTTCCGTTTTTACACATAACTATGAGGCTTATCATTGATTATCCTTTTTTATTTGAGCAGACACCCCCCTTATTTTTTTTTTTTATAAAACTAATGCATATTCTATAAAGTTAGGGTTACGGTGTCCATCCACATGAGCAGAGGATGCAGTAATACCACTCTGGACATGGAGGGCTGTCTCTCTGGCATAGTTTAGAAGTAAATGAACAGTTGGCTATACACAGACTAGAGTGTCCAAATATTGCAAGGTTGTGGTCTTGAAAGGGCTTGTTTAATGTCCTTTGCAACATAAAAACATCTAAAAATTAGAGGGGGGGCAACTACTATGATTATATTCTACTCAATGGTGGGAAAAGATCCTCAAAACTGCAACATTTTAGGATATTCACTTCCTCTATCATATCATTTTAAGTTAACATAATTCTAACGACTAATTCATCCACTTGGTCCCCTTTTCCACTTGTTAATTAATGTTCTGTCTTCCCTTGAGTTGGCTGATTACAAAATAGGTTTTCTTCAGTTTCTATCCAACTTGCTTTGTAGGCTGTGGCACAACAAAAAGTCATGATTCCTAACTGATCTGTTATATTGTAATACTTTTGGAAGGGAAGTTACAGTCTGCCCCGGTCCTTTGCCAGTTGAATGTTTTTGGGAATTTTCCTGTTTTCCCCTGTCAGATGTACTGAGACATTATTTTTATCGCATTTATTAAACTTGTCCTGTGTCTTGATTCTGGAATCTTTGGAGCTGTTCTTTGAAACCTTGAGTACCGCTCATTTTCTCCTAAGGTCCTTGTTTTCTATTGAACCTCCTAGACAGCTAGTTGATCTGGCCCAGAGGAGGAGATGGGATTTTCAGGATCTTTTTTAAGATCATTTTTTTAGGCATATTCGCCATCGTTTCTTCTTCACCAGTAGATAACCTTGCATCATTTTAAAAATAAATATAATCTAGCTGTACGGGATCTGAAACAATTTTTTAACTTTTTAGCACTGTGAGTGCCAGTCCTTTCAATATCAACTCTTACACAAACATAATAATCATTGTTATGCCATCTGCAGCAGAAAAGATTTTACAGCAGCTGGTTGTTAAACATTTACAAATATAAACAGGTCTTTCAGGACATAATAAGGGAAATTGCAAAATCTTTGTGGTAGCTGCAGTCTTGACTGTTTTGTTTACAAAAAAGTGCTATGACATAATGGGTAGCTACGCCTCCTGCGCCGTGTCACAAGACTATTAGGTTTTAGGAATAAAAAAAAACTTTGTTTCATCCTCCAAACAATTGGTATATTACCCATCTAAATTGCATATTCCTAGTTGATAGCATTAGACAAAAAGAAAAAAAAACTCATTTTTTTAACAAAATCCATATAACTACTATGCTTTCAAAATGCAAAATCCCAACAGTGTTGTCAGAGACAAAGAGGGTGCCACTCCTGTATGTAAGGGTATTCTTCTTCAGGACAAATCATGATGGGTTAAGGTGATGGGTCAGTAGCTGACTAGCTTCCTGGATTGAATGACGGGTGGCATCATGTCAATTGCCTTGAGCTTCTTTGCTGTTTCTTAAACTAATACTCTCATTGCCAAGCCTGTCATTCAAGCCGGACAGCCTTGTTTTGATAGATTTACATTTAGGACAGTCCCTTTTTTTCTGCCGATGGGACAGTGCTCTATAAGATATTCAAAGCTCATGGTGTTTTTTTTGTTTTGTTTTTTATTCCTTAACCCAGACTGAAGTAAGACTATGAACAATCACTAATATTCTAATCTATAAAATATTAGATCTTTGTAACGCAGAGATGAACTCTGAAAGTAACTGGTTGGATATCAAAGGGAGCTGACGGTAGCTGACTGTAAATATGTAGCATTTTTCTTCTACTTTATAGTTACACACCAGTTCATGGTGATGAAATAAAAAGAATATCCTGGTAAAGTGCAAATTTTAATAGTGACAAACACTTTTGAAAGGTTCAAGGAGATAATTCTAGTTTTGCAAGGCACCAAATTTGTGTGATTTTTTTTAATGCCCACTATCCACAAAATAAAGATGAAAGTTGTCAAAGTTAGAGAATGAGGCTCTAGATGTAATCAGGAAAATGTTTTAAATGGTAATGTCTATGTTATGAAAGAGGGTTTTCTCCCAGACATCTTTATATCCTGACTTCTGTTTATAATCAATTCATTTGTGCCCTGGTGTAAGGGATAAGGTATGTGTGCTGGATTTGTTTTTCATACCCGGGGGCTATATGTCCACTTCTTTTGTGGAGTCAACAACCAGACAATACATAGTCACATGTGTAAACAGAGATGTATGCATACATTTAGATTCTCTGTGTGCTTTTACTTTCAAACATTAAAACAAGATAAAGAAGGCAGAGTCAGAGAGTCAGAATTAAAGTCACAGCCTGAAGGTTGCCTGGAGCTGTTTCCCAATCAACATCACCGGGGAAAACAAGAGAGACCTTCTGTGTCTACATTGGGAAGTCTGAGTGGGCTTCAGACAGCCACACACACATTAAAGTAGGCACACATAACCTCCACCTTTGCAGATAACTCATCTACTGAAGATCACATTTAAAAATGTAAAAAATCTGAGGGCAACTCTGATCATAAGGAAAAAAATCTAACGTGACTAATTTAGTTTAATTCACATGGAATGCCCTTCTTTGCCGTCTGAAATCTGCAAATTTACACTACAAACAGCATAAAGAGACTTTGAAGTGAAATAACTAAAATGCTTTTAAAATTATTCATTTTTATGAGTAGTTTCAGTTCTAACATAGAAGTCACAACCTAACAACTATATGTTTAAGAAATGAGAATTAGAAATAGATTAGAAAGTCATCTCTCTATTTAGGAATATTGTATGAAATATTAAGAAACTTTTTATATGTGCCTGTATAAGATTCAAACTATGTACATTTTAAATGTTTGTATTTCATATTTTTTTGAACCCTGAATTGTAACTACACCCCAATTACCAATTGCGATTATGAATTAAAATAGTCAACTTTACTAGTGGTTTATTGAAACTTAGTTTCCCAACTGGTTTAAAGGTTCACATTTACTAGTAAATTTAGGTGATTATTACAAATTAATAATCCAAACTGTTGCCAATAATCACAATCATCTCAAATATCTTTTTGTTGTAAATAAATATTTTGGAAGGATTAATTATTAATCATACTTATTAATTCTAACTATTATTAACATTCGTATTCATTTAGTGCTGACTGTTCTCTTTTGATGTGTGGGGCGGACTGCAGTTTTACTTCCAAGCATCTACAAATAAATGAACAAACACAAAAATCATACAAAAAAAGACTATAACAACCCAGGAGAACAACAGGTTCGGTCTCTGATATTCATATTATTGGCATCTATTCCAACTAGATGTTTTATCAATGGTCTATAAATTTCTTTGACAGCCTCCTATGAACACAGAGGTTGAAACATCAACTTTCCAATTGTGTTTAGAAATGTTCATACTTTCTTTGGAGAAAGAAAGATTTGTAAAAAAAAAAAAAACAAAAACAAAAAAAAGAAAAAAACGACTGTGTAAGTGGGTCTTTTGTATTTGGGTGATTTCTTAAAAATGAGGAGAGCAAATAAAGTAACTTTTTATGTTTTCTTATTATATACAATGAATTGATATTTTCCAAAGGCTAAATTGTAAATATTGTAGGGACAGGGGATAAATAGTCATTACTTTGCTTTGTGTGATGATAAGTTTTAGGAGTTAATTGATTTAATTTTAAATAAAACTGAAAACAATCTTGTTGAAGATGTTCCTTGTCTGCTTACTCTATTGTTTCAGTGTTAATACCAATGACTAGCTGAATGATTTCTTCAATAACAAGCCAAACATAAAAAATAGCCTTGAAACAGGAACTCCTAGTGTCAAAGACTAAGATAACAAGAGAAAAAGCCAAAGAGATCAAAAATATTCAGACCCAGGATGAGCCTGCATGCCAAAAAGGGTGCCAGTGCCCCACCTCTGAGTCCTTACACAATCAACAAAAGCAGTGGATTGAAGCTCAGCATGAGATAGGATCAAAGATAAAGTATACAGTTCCTATGGCCGCACCTAAAACACAGTCAGCTTCTTTCAAAATCTCCAAGTTTTAACTTTACACAGAATACTTCAAAAATCTCTCAACAAAGTGCTGAAAATCACACTATTGGAGCCTGCAGTTCCATGCTGCTTCAGAAACAAAGGAGCACCAAGCATACCACTCTGCAGATCCAGGTGGTGCAAATTAGAGCCATCCAACATCTGCCCTGATGCTTTAGTGGCCAGGACAGAAGAAGCAGACACTGCATGAAAGGTCTGACTTATGATCAACTACACAATCGAATTCTCTGAGCCAGAAGTGGTGGATTGCATAAACTGCGTGTGTGCGTGTGTGTGTGTGGCAGGGAAACTGTCATTGTTAGATGTCCATCAGAATGGTTCATATTGGACAATTTGAGTTGTTTATGTGTGAGTGAGAAAATAATTGAAATTATTAAAGATAACTATTACTGAGCTAAGTAGGTCAAATTTATATCCTATGAGATGCTGAAGCAGGCACGGAAAAATCGAGCATCGTTTAGCAAATGTTGAAGAACGGCGCTCCCTCTTCTCTAGTTGTAATAGTGGCATACAAACAACTTTAACGTGTTTCTATATATTATAATTAAATTCTGATGCATTTACTGAAAGTTAACTTTCCATTGTATAGCACTTTTTGGTTGTTCTGCTAGTTTGTGCTAGCACTTACTGCATCTTTCAAAAGTGTTTTTACCCCTTGATCTGTCCACATTTTGTCACCCTATAACCACAAGCAAATATGGTTGCTTATGGACCATGGTACATAATTGTGTAGTAGAAAAAAAATTAAACATGATCTAAAACATTTGTACTGGTATCCATATAACTTTTCATTTTACAAATCTTTATTCCAAATATAAAATAAATAAATACATATAGACCATTTTGCATTAACTAAAGCACTTTGAAATGCCTTGATGCTGAAATATGCTATACAAATAAAATTTGATTGATTGATTGATGAACTGTAGCGCACCACCTCCAACCCCTTAAGGATATCTAAAATCTACAGAAAGACATCAATGGTCCTGCTTAGGTATAGAGGTGGAAGAACAATAATAATTATTCTATTATTGAAGCACATTCTATTATTCTATTATTCTATGTAGCACAGCAGCAGATCGAATAAGTCCACCAGGAAGACAGAACACTTAAGGCGGAGTAGAAGGTACGGCTGCTTTGGAATAGAACAGTGGTACTTCGTAAAGGCCAACCAGAAAGACAGAGTTAGGGGAGGCTAGAGGGTGGCTTGTGCTGACTTCTAAAGGCTAACTGCAGAAGAAGAAACAAGTAACGAGGAGGATCTGTGAAGCTCGTGGCAAGACGGCAGCGGAGCTGGGGAGAGAAGGGATTGGCTGACTATCAGCACTGGAGGTAGGATGAAAAAACAGTCGTTCTAGAGGTAAATTAAAATGGCTCTTTTAAAAGCCACCATAAATCCCCTTAAGAGCAACCCCAGTTTTCTCTATATTCCTTTTTTTTAATAAAAAAAAGGCTTGTCTCTGATGTGCTCCTTCACTGTAGCTCACAGTCACATTGAGTGAATTTATGACTGACTGAATTTATCTATGCGAATAAAAAAAAGTTCAGATTTTTCAACTTGAATTAAGTGAAGCGAAATTTACAGGCGAAGTGCCAATCAAATTTCATCATATTTGCTAAAATCGTGACATTCACCTCCCTAAATTCGACACCTTCACTCCAGATCTACCCTCTACGTAGAGAAACGTGGAATTCTTGCTCTAGCTGTGAAATTTACTGTTGTTGTTACTGTACTTTTAGACTAGCTTTTTCCCATCACCTGTTACCCAATGTACAGTGGATAAGCAACAGACAATAGATGGGTAGTACACTATGTACACTGCTAATAGATTAAACCGGGGCCACTCTTTGCACATGCTACCTGGATCTAGCTTTTCTAATAGGTATTTTTGTGTCCTTAGCTTTTTTAGGACTTCAGTCTGTTAGCACCTATCTAAAATTCATCTTAAAACAATCTTTTACATCCTTACTGGGCTTAGAGTACAGTGGTAAAAATACTTCCTCTAGTGCTTTAGCTTTTTTTTCTTTCTTCTTTTTCAACCTTTTTGGTACCAGTAAAAGCTATAGGCTTTATTACGGAAAGCAAACATATTCACTTCACTTAATGTATTGCTTTTGCTCAACACGTGTACCTGCCCTATGTGCTTTATCAAAATCTGTCATTCACATGAGTTCCATTTACTTAGATGTTATTGTAGACAATCCTCTCCCCTGGTCTACGTATATTAGTCAGTTAATTATTATTTGTATTGTTCAAATGAGGGAGCAATGTAAAAAAAATGAAATACAGAAATGACACCAGTAACAACATGCAAACTCAGCAAAAAAAAGCCCTACACAACGTGAGTTTCAAAAAATTACACAGCTTTTTTTTATAAAATGACTTCTTTACATCTGTACAGTTGAAGGCATTACATTTAAAAAGCTCTCTAATGACAAGCGTACACTTTGGGTTTTTGTCTCAAACGAAAAATGATTGTATGGAAACGTGGGAAAATCTTTGGCTGTGACTCTAAATCCAAAGATAACCTGCAATTAATAAAACAGTGCCAGATATATAGAATGACATCTTGTAGTGTGACAGCTGCTGTAACCTACTGTACGTCTACTAATCTGTCAATAAAAAATGCACTTTTTATCTCAAGTTCTTATTCTGTATGCAACTTATAAAATAGTGTGTTTCTGTCATATTCTGGTATGCATTATTTATTTAACCCTTCAGGGATCAATAAAGTATAATTAGATTGAATTGAATTCAAATCACAGCAGTCCTCATTTTACATGTTACGGACACAAATTAAAAACAGTAATAGATAACTGCTGTACCACCAGCTCTCTCTGTAAAACTAGTACCCCAAATCAGCCTACTTTTTTTTGAGCCATGATTATCCTCACGTTCTCCCTCTCCTTTTCATCAGATTTTATCCACATAAATACTGTAACAGGAAGGGCTTCATATTTCACATTGTTTGTTGTGTTTGTCAGAGGGAAGGTACATGGTGGTGCAGAGTACTCTGATGTGATTCCTTAATGGTTTAAAACAGCTATTACACATTGAGCATAGATCAAACGTGAGATCATACCAACATTTATTTTTTGGCTTAGAAGACCACTAAAGTTGCACAGTGTGAAAAGGGTAAAAAAAGTTTTTAGTCTGTAGCTTGTCAGTGACTTTACCCCTTTTTCGCTTAGTATATGGCTATACAGAAAAGACAGGATAAAGCATTTCGTTATGAGATAAGGCAAAACTGTATAATTTTGTTTAACCTTTATCAAAACTTAAGTTTGATTCTGGTCCTAAGATAGCTGTTCTTGCCATTTCTTTGTTGTTTCTCTAAGAGGGAGTTTAGACTGGGATGTCAAGTATGAAAGAGTGTCTCACACTAAACCCCAGTGCAAACATTTACCCTATTTAGTGTCGAGTCAGCACTGTAAAAATAAATGTTTAATTCATGTCTTGACTTGCCCATAACATTATCAGATACTCCTTGGTAACATTGCACATACAACATTAATATTGTAAATTGTACTGACGAATACTGACTCCCAGTAGAATGTATTTTTTCCTGCTTTTAGTAAAAAAAAAACTGTCAAAGGCCAGATCAAAAACTTATTGATCTTTCTCACAGGGTACAGAGGTTATCACTTGTATGTTTTAATGCTATCATAATACAAGCTTGTTACATTTTCAAACCAAAAAAAGGAATGCAAAATAAGAGAGCAAAAAACAAATAGATAAAGAAGGATAACTCTCCTCTTTAGCTGGGATTTTAGAGCAGATTTGAAGTCTTAGATTGCTGAAATCCTGCTGTAAAATGATGATAATCTTACCCTAAGAACAATATTTTATCCAAAAATGCATTTCTATATTACTTTTGTATTGAATAGTTTTATCCAAAGGAAATTCTCACTGACACATACACTACAGCATTGAAAAACAGAGCTCTGATTTCAGAAAGCAAATGTATGGGATAAACTTCAGTCAATCACCAAAGTTTTGTTGGAAAGCCTTTGACCCTGTTCTTTCAAGGCAGAAATATTCACAGTACCATTTCATTCTAAGGCTTCAAATGATTTCAGCTGCTTGGGGAGTTTATGGAGAGATCTGTAAAGTGTGTGGGTGTCCATGTCACTATAGACTGAAGCTATGTTGGAAGGCTCTACTTTGTGTTACAACAACTTTTATTTCACATTGGGTAGAAGCAATAAATACGTATCTCCCAGCTTCCTATCTGGATAATGCTTTGAAAATGTTCATTGACAAGAAATATCTTAAATATTTGTTTAATGTGAATTTTCAAAAGGCTCCAAATGAGCAAATCTAGTAAGTTACAATGCCCAGTCTTAATTTGAGGTTTGACTGGATCGACTTATACCCAATTTGGATTTTGCTGTTAATGTTAACAACACTGAGGTACACAATGCCTCTTTCCCTTTTATGATCGAGGGAAATCATTACTTTTGTGCCCACTAGCACCCTCAATTAAATTAAGAGCCTGCTTGTCCTGGATTTTAAAAAATGACTTCCACTAGGGACTTAATCCCATAAACCACTATAGCCCACTGACATCATCACTTAAAGCCACAAGGCAACAGATTATATAGCAGGGGATGCAAAAGGAACACACTTTATTGTGGACTGCTGTAAGAAATAAAATCTGACACTGCTGTTGCACTGTGGCTTTTTGTTATGTTTTCCTCTAATCTAACAGATATTCAATTTGACATCTGGGTGTGTAAGCTGTGAAGTAAGATATACCTATTTAGATCCCAGAAGGTGTTGATTATAGTTACCAATAAAACAACCCTTTGTGTTCTTTTTTTGTTAAAATTTTCTTTTAAATAAAAACACATCCTTGATAGTAATCCACCATGTGCTTTTCAAGGGCCATCCAGAGTGCTGTGGGTGAAGCAGGTCCCACTTTCTAATTACGAACAATGGCCTCTTTCCTGAGGCAGTTTGGCAAAAAAAAGACCTACAAGACATTGTTTTGATGTAAACCTTTACATCACAAATCACATTAAAAACATTTTTAGCATAGGATTTAATATTGTATGAAACATTTGGATAGGAAAAGGATAGCAGAAAATAAAGAATACGAGAAAAAAGAACTTAAGCTCAGTTTTACATCCATCAAAACAAAAGTACTGCAGCAGTTAGAGCTATACTTAAAAATATAATAATAATTGAGCAGACCTTTATTCTGGAGTGTCGACTAGATCAAGCAAATTGTCCTGAAAAAAAAAAACTTTATCCAGACTATAATGTATCACCCTAACCAATTTTGTTTAATTCTAAACAAGTCATACAGAGTTCAGTTCAAATGTTTTTTTTTCATTACGTAGGTAGAATCATAAATATGTATGTTTTTAAAAAGATGAAATGATAACGTAAAGAACAAAAATATTAATTTTAAAACCTGCTCAATGATTAATGTATTTTTTTTTTATTGGCATTACTTCTTATGACTGCTCACTAGCTTTTTGCCTGTTTCCACTTGTATTTCAATGACTCTCGCTATCACCCTAATTCTTAGCTCTCTCCATAGGTTATTTCTTAGATACAAGTCAGGACAGTGCAACTGCCACTGCAAAACATATTACTTTGATTCAAAGAAATTCTGAAAAGGTTTAGGAATAATATTGGCTTAATTATATCTGGCAAGGTGCACTACAGAGGTCCTGGGCAGAGTTCAATCCACAGACTCCCAGGTAAAAGTCATGAATGCTGACCATTCAGCCAAAGCGATATCCTCTTTGCCAAGAAGCCAAGGTACATGATCAGTTGGAGGCATAGTGACAGGACCCCACAGTGTCTTGGTCAGATCAACCAGTGAGAGCAGTAGCTGCCACCTTTGAGTAAATGTATCATCTCACTAATTACTTCTCCTATTAGGTGCCAAGGTATTCCAAGGTATACATGTTTAGTTCTTGTAAACAAACCAGCACATACACATATTAGTTTCAAAGAGCTGTTTGTTGAGATTTGTCTGTGTTCTGTCATCTTTTTGATGGCAGGGTAAGACAGCAGGTGTTTCCTGCAGCTGCTTTGTGTTTACCCTAATCAACAGAAGTTTATAGGGGAGAGGATTCCAAAAGGCAGAAAATTCTCTCACTCAAAGTGAAGAAGAGTGTCTCCCAAGCACTGAGTTGTAGATCCCTACTCTCGCCTCTGGCAACACTCTACTGAATCTCCTCAAAGCTGCTCACCTGCCTCTCCACCCTCCAACGCACCTTCACCCTATAGTACTCATCCGTCTGGATCGGAAAAGAGACTTTACATCATCCGCCTACTGAACGCAGCACACTCAGGCTGCCTCAAGTCTGCTTTACACATACCGCTTTATGTGTCCACTCCGTAAACCACGGTAAAACATTGCCATGCAGAAGTCCTCACTCGATGTGTGCAAGACCATAAATTTCTAAATAAAATAACTTCTATTTAGAAATTTACCAGATCTGCTTTATATTCCTGGTGTCTGACCTTCAGTTTGGCTGTTCCGATTTTTTTAATTTGACACATTTTAATTTATTATTCATCACAAATAAACTTGATCTGTATATCTCATGAATGATGGAAGAGAGCTATGTTTCATGCTGCAGCATAACAGTTAGAAAATACCACATTGAGTAGAAATGATTCTATTTATGATGAAATGGAGTACACATGGATGAAGGAGTCTGTGTGAATGAGGGGCCAGCCTCACTGGACACACCCACTCTTTTTAAATAAACCCCAATCTACCAGCAGTTAAAGACAGTAATCTCATAATTTTCTCACCAACTTTACCTTCTCTAATCTGTAGTTTTGAGGATTCATTTTATTTTTGAACTACAGTGTTATCGTCAATCCAAAATTTTTAGAATTCTTACACCTAAATATTTATGAAAGTAAAAGGGAGATTTAGGGTTTTTCATGATGTGCGCAGAATTATTATATAACTAAATTCAAATTTTCCTATCTCACATATTAATCTTTATCTGTTGAAGTGAGGAAAAAAAAAACAACCAACTCCTAATTTACAAATACACATTTTTGATATTGTGGTTGCGCCAGTGCCTATCTCCGGCAGACTATGGGCACAAAGCAGGGTACACCCCGGACAGGTCGCCAGTCTGTCACAAGGCAACACAGAAAAACACAATGACGTGCAACCATCGATACATTAGGGCATTTGCCAAAATGTTGACTTGTAGACTTTAGTCTACAAGTCTGAGTCAACTCACATCTGGACAACTCGAAAGGTGACCCCCCTCCGTCGGCAGAAATGATAACCATATCCCTGCATAGCGGTGTGCGTGCAGCATGCAAAACTGGTCTCTGATTGGTTTATTTTATGGGCTATGTAAAACCCACACTACAGTTAGCAATAAAACCTGGATTAGAGCTACCTGATATAAACAAGAACTCAATGCAGCAAGACATATTGTGAGCAATTTTCTGCCGCAATGACCCTCCTCTATGTGATATCGTCATAGAACGACTTAATAAAATCACACCTTGTTAATACACTAACATACACATTCATGGACAATATAGAGAGTCATGGAGTGTGTCAATCTCTTCTTCCCTTGACAATCAACTTTTTATGCAGCAGCAACAATAGCCTCCCAGACAGAAAAACTGTTTTCCTTTTGAGTTGAGTTTGAGTCCATGTTTTACCCGAAAAGGTCCAACTGCCATGAAGCGGTTGTGGTGGAGGTGGTGAGGCAGAGGCAGGAACCAGGATGCGGTGAAAATGAGGGTTTTAATGATAACAATCCAAAAATATACAACAAACTGTAAGTCCTCAGACCAGGCAGCACAGCTTAACAGATTCCTGGGTTAACACCGGTAGCACTGGACATACGAGAGGCAGACTCAGACAGCTTTGAAAAAACGCTGACAACGCAGACAAACTCAGACGATCACAGATGAGGACCCGACGAAGGACAGAAGACACAGGTGGGTTTAAATACACAGGGAGGAAATCATGTAAACGAGACACACCTGTGGGAAATTAAGGGAGGACAGGACGACACGGAGAGCACAGAGACAGGAAGAAACAGGAAGCTCAAAAATGACACACACAAAACCATGGATCATGACATCAACTAGCTCATCTTTAATAATATCAGCCCATACCAGTACCCTGCCGTCACCATGCTGGCGTCTGATGCGAAGTAGAACTTGCAACACTATTTGTGGCAAAAGGTTTGATGGTCTTGTGATCACATCCTAATATCTTGGCCATTTTAAAAATCATTCAAAAGCTTTAAGAGAGAAAATAGGCCTATACCAACTATAACAAAGACCCAGTAACTTTCTTTGCAGCTAAGCTGTTAAACATAAACAAATTGAAATGCCAAAGCGTTGCTATTAAACTATTGGAAAAAAAGTGTTTTCCATTACTTCTGCCTCTGATTGGAGGAATCATACATTGCTACATCAGTGATATTGACATTTAAATATTTCTTTAATCTCTATAGATATTGCATTGCTATTTCATAAACATACGACCCCAGACTGGACGAAAAACAAGCAAGGAATTACCCTCATGGAACGAAAGACAAAAACACCAATGTGTTTCTGTGCTGCTCACAACAGGGGATTACAGGTTCCCACTGATGCGATTAAAACAATACCTAGCATTTCCTCTGTCCTTCTACACTAATCCATTGCTTGTTATATTAAGAGATGATATATTCTATTTGCTTTTTCTCAATGTTTGGGGCTTTTTTTCCCCAAGCCATCTCATCCCTGCTTTTTAGGGGTTAACCTGTGTATTAGCCTAATTCCTGCTTAGGAAGGATTATATCAAACCTACTTGATCCCTGAATTCTGTCTTTATGATTTTTTTGTCTTAACAGTTCTCTTATATATAAAGAAATCAAAATAGACTGAAATGTGTGAGTAAATCAATCTAAAATGTAAATTTGATAGGTCATATTAAGTTTAAAAAAGCTCACTTGTACACCAGCAGACAAATGGAGCAGTATGTCATGATACAATAGAAAATGGGTTATTGTCACTGCAGGTATAGGGTCTAGCTCTGCTTGAGATTTACTTTTTTACTTATACCTTTGGAAAGGTTTATATATTTACAGTATTACTTATGTTAAATATGCTCAATAATGTATTGGATGGACAATGTAAACAATTCCATTCTAGAGACTTTCTTTGCCTGAGATGTAGCTGTTAACATTGTCATGGTGGGTTTAAGGTGTCGAACCCACATGCAGAACACCACAGGAGGCAGAGAAAAAGTTAAGTTTATTCAAGGAATGACAGAGTAAACATGGTTCTGGTTCGGTTCTGGTTCTGGTTCGGATCCGGGACAGGAATCACAGAGGTCTGCAGACCAGGAGGTTCGGTTA
>JAUZNJ010013548.1:0-17684 GCA_034780135.1 Jordanella pulchra
CGTCAGGAAAGACACAACCAAGCAGACGAGCTCCAAGCAGCTCCCATGTCAGAGGATGAAAGAGAACATATCCAGTTTGCATCAAATTTGCATTTATAATCAATTTCCATCTAAGACTCTTTGGTTCACGAATGTTTTATCATCGGCACCAGTTATTAAAAAAACCTCCTGCACCTGAATTAATAGGCTAGTATCAGGGTTGGGTTATCACTGACTTAAACCTTTTAAATGGAAAAATCTTTAATATTAAATGAAAAAGTTGAAAATTCTTTCTCATTCAACACCTGAGATATCTTTATCTAGATCTTGCATTTTCACAGGTTTGACCTCCCTTTATTCATCACTTGTTCTACTTGAATAATTGAGGCATTATTACAATCTGACCAAACTAAATCAGGGACAGTAAACCGTCTTGTTTTGAGAAATTTCAAGTTAAATATTGTGTTTCGTTAAGAAATATAATCATAAAATAGGATTTTTTTTTCCTTTTTTTAAGTGTTAGTCATCCTAATATCCATAAGGTATACAGGGAACCTTGTTTTTTCATGTTACTCTCTTTTTTCAGTCATTCAGTATTTTAAAGCCATCTTAATGCTTCCAAAGGGTTCAAACAGCACCTTAAACTGAAAAGGGCTCCGGCCAAAACGAAGGCTCCCTCAGACTCCCACAGGAGGCAAAGAGTCTGTGGCACAACTACCAGTGTCCTTCTGCTCGCTTCTTGTTCCACTAGGGCTACGCTAGGCTAAGCTAGCTACTGTTTTTTTCCACCATGACATTACCCCTGAAAAATCCCTGCCGATACTTTGCCCCTCCCCTCAGGATCACGTAACCCCGCCCACTTTATTAATATTTTTCGAAATGAGCAAAACTAAGGTCTTAACATTCTTGTTAGTTATTTACTACCAACTGTGTTTTTTTGAGAAACTTTCTTTAAAACGTTTAGCTTAAATTCAGGAATTACCGTGGCTAATAATTGTTAATAATGTTGTATTACCTTTACCTGAGAATTTTGAATATGTCAAATAACTAGAACTGAACGTTTTAGTTAATTAAATTCAAAATCGAGGGTTAAATAAATCAGCTAAATGATTATAACTAACCTGCTTAATACCAGGTGGTTTTAGCGTTTTACTCACAGTGTAAAAACCCAGGCACCTTTCGCCAATTTAGACTTTAGTTATTAGCAGAGTTTTTTTTGTTTTTTTTCTTTAGCTTTTTACGGCACTTGTGGCTCATGTTTTCAGACAGGAAAGGGGGTATGAGAGAGGGGGAGAGACAAGCGGGAAAGGACCACAAGCCGGATTCCAGCCTGAGTCTCCTTGGGTGCAGCACTCGGGCTCCGGCTAGAACTGGATCTCCTTGCAAAGCAGGCTTCAGAAACACTGCGTCCATCTCGGCTTGGATCGCAGGAAAACACCGCGTTCAGCCTTGAGCAGGAAACAAGGTTCAAGGTTGTGAACGTAGGCAGGCTTTAGTCTCTCGGTCCAGCGGGTAGACTGCTCCGGAGGCACATGGTTACTAACTGGGTTAGCTTCAGCTGGATGACCGGCTCGCCTTACCTGCTACCGCCAGCGGCTGAAAGGAGGAAGCTGAGCACACTTGTTTATAACCTCGGTCACAGGATGTCGTCTTCTTCTTTTTGATTTTAATGGCGGTTGGCAATCAACATTTTGGTGCATTACCGCCACCAACCAGTAAGGAGTGTGGACCAAGACTAACAAGCTCAAAAAAAAAAATAAACTAATTTCCTTTTCTTTATTCTTCTTCCCAAACCAGTGACCCACAAGTAACGAAACAAAGAAATTATAACTCATGTCAAAAGAATATTTTTTAATAATGTTTACAATGTTTAATTGTTCCGTTTCCTGTTTAATACACCTCAACAATCTTTGTCTGTAATATTTCCTACAATTATATATTACATGTTCTATTGTCTCACTTTCCCCACAGAAATCACATCTTCCTGTTTCATGTTTTCCCATTAGAAGTAATGTTGAGTCCTGTGTTCCCCAACCTTCATCTAGTTATTATCCTTTCCTGAATTCTGTTTCTTCCAACACTTCTTCTGATTTCTCCAGCCTTCCCTTGTATTCTATCAAACCATCTTCCTCTAATATCATCTCCCCACAGTTTTTGCCATTTGTAATATATGTGCAGGAACCCACAGGAAAACTACCATTAATCTCATCATCTGAATGCGATAAAGTATTTGTTGAATTTCTAATAATATATCAGGACGCCTTTTGGTTTCTTTGTAGATCGATTAACGATGAACTAGAATCTGAGCAGATCCCAGCTCTTAATGGTCTGATCTCCTCCATCCGTTCTACTGCCAGCATCAGTGCAATCATTCCTGCAGTATATATAGAAAGGCCTTTATTTATCTTTCTCCCTGTTTGGATCTTGAATCCTGGAACGACCACTGCTACCCCTGTTTGACCAGATGGATTCTGACCAACCAAACGATTTATTATTTGCTCTCTTCTTCTCCCAGCAGGGCTGTAAAGTTACTGTGTTGGATGTTTCTGACTGTGTCCCTGTATCTTCACCCAGTAGTTCAATGAAAGCTGAATCCTTCCTAATGTCACTGGCATTTCTCCAACCTCTACCTGTAAAGCAGAGGGTGGAGTCGACCTTTTGCTCCTGTAATTAATCGTAAAGCCTGATATTGAATAATATCTAATTTTTTGAGAACTGTTTCAGATGCTGATCAGGATGTGATGTCAGAAGAGTGTCGCCTTATTTACTCCCTTGGCACTTGGTCTCAACAACAGAATCCATATGTAGCACCCTGATCCACTCTCCAGTAGATGGCGGTAATGCACATTTAGTAAGTTACTTGCCAACCGCCATAAGAAGAAGAAGATCTCAACAATAATAGCACTCAGAGAGCGCACGGATGCGTTAGCATCTAACTCATTTTATATTTCCCATCAGACCAAATAAAAACTCCATCTTTAATTTGTTTTCTGATTCAGAGGTTAATAAGTGGAGGTCGAGGTTGCATCTTTTCTTCGTCTGGTCGGACCTGTCCGTCTCCTAAAACGAAACCCAGGAAAGTGACTGAAGGTTGGTGAAACTCACATTTCTCTGCCTTGAGGAAGAGTTTGTTCTCGAGGAGTCTCTGAAGCACAAGACGGACGTGGCGAGTATGCTCTTCCTCTGAACGAGAGTGAATGAGGATGTCATCTAAATACACAAAGACAAAAACATTCAGAAAATCTCTCAGGACATCATTTACTAGTGAAGCAGGCAGGGGCATTGGATAATCCAAAAGGCATGACGCAGTACTTGAAGTGTCCAATTGGGGTCTTGAAAGCAATTTTCCACTCGTCACCTTGACGAACACGAAGAAGGTGGTAGGCGTTCCGGAGATCCAGTTTCGTAAAAATGGTGGCGCCATGTACTGGTTCAAAGGCTGAGGACAACAATGGGAGAGGATACTTGTTTTTAATAGTTATGTTGTTTAAGCCCCTGTAGTCGATGCATGGTCTTAGGGATCCATCCTTCTTCCCAACGAAGAAAAACCCGGCTCCTAGGGGGGGAAGAGGAAGGACGAATAATCCCGGCTGCAAGGGATTCCTTTATGTATTTTTCCATAGCCTCCCGCTCAGGACGAGACAAATTATAGAGTCTGCTGGTGGGTAACGGGGCTCCTGGCAAGAGATCTATAGAGCAATCATAGGGACGATGTGGAGGAAGAGACAGAGCTTTGGACTTACTGAAAACCGATGCCAGATCATGATATTCTGATGGAATGGTGGATAAATCTACTGGATCCGCCTCCTGTGGTTCTGCGAGTAGGACCATTGAACGATGGAAGGCAACGAGGAAGGTGAATCCAGGAGCTCGGGCAGCCAGTGGGTATTTTCCACGGCGTCACAAAGGGTACTTGGAGATAGGTAGATGCCAGACCTCTGGCGATTCAGACGGTCACTGGAGCACCTGAAGGCAACAAGGAGAATAAACAGTTAGCTCAGAGCGACAAGGGGGAGAAGATCAGGGAAGCAACTCTGGAGGCTTAGCGTTACCAACTTAGGCATAACACTCGGCACTGATGATCCGGCAGGAACCTCTTCTTATACAGCGTCTGATGATGCTAGATAGGATGCAGCTGTGTGGAAACGCCCAACCGCACTCCAACCGTGACTTGGCGCCATCTAGTGGAGAGACAGGACTAGGCAGCAGAGAAGGAGCCCAGAAAGGAGGCAGATGGAACCCAGGATCATGACAGAATGATGTAATATTACAATTATATAATAAAATTTGGGAGGAGGGAAAATTAACGTTGAACTGGAAGGAATCAGTTATAATACCAATAGCAAAACCAGGAAAAGATCATTCAAATTCAGAAAACTACAGACTAATCGCTTTAACATCAAATCTATGTAAAACAATAGAAAAAATTATTAATAGTAGACTGGTATATTATTTAAAAAAGAAAGGATATATATCAAAATATGAAAGTGGTTTTAGAAAAGGTAGAAGTATTAATGATCCAACGCTATGTGTAGAGCATGAAATTAGAAAAGTACAAGTAAATAAAGAAAGTGTAGTGGCAGATATAGAGAAAGCATATGATATAATGTGGGATTATTAATTAAATTACACACTTTGGGCATTAAAGGGAAAATATTTAAATGTATTAAAGACTTTTTAACAAATAGGGAAATAAAAGTTAGAATTGGTGAGGTGAATTCTGGAAAATATAAAGTCGAAAATGAAACTGCAATTATAATAAATGATTTATTTAAAGATACTGGAAAATAAATGGGATGTTCTCTTTTTGTAGATGATGGAGCTGTTTGGAAAAGAGGGAAAAATATAGATTTTATAGGAAATAAATTACAAACAGTTATTACTGAAATAGAGAAATGGGCGTTGCAATGAGGATTTAAGTTTTCAGTTGAAAAAACAAAAGTAATGATATTTAATCAGAAAAAAATGAATAAGGAAATAAAATTAAAACTATAATCAAGATTTAGAGCAAGTAAAGTGTGTAAAAGTTTTAGGGCTATGGTTTGATGAAAAACTAAAATGGAATATACATATTCAAAAAGTTGTTGATAAATGTAAGAAAATCTTAAATATTTTAAGATGCTTGGTTGGCAGTGACTGGGGAGCAGATAGAAAATCACTAAAACAGATTTACTCTGGAATGATCTGATCTAATATAGACTTTGGTTGTTTAGTTTACGGTTCAGCAGCTAAAACACATCTGGTTAAATTAGACACTATTCATTTATGAACTGGAGCATTTAAAACCACCAACAGCAGCAATAGAAGTAGAAATAAGAGAAATGATGTTAGATTTAAGAAGAACAAAACTAGAAATTATTTACTGGTTAAATTTACAAAGCAAGAAATTTGATCATCCAACTTGGGAAATTTTAAGTCCATGTTGGTAAAAAGAAAAGAAAGAAATGAGGAGTTTTGGATGGAAAATTGAAAATAAAATAAAAGAATTTAAAATGACTGATTTAGAAATTACTCAAACACCGATATCAATTATACCACCATGGATTTTACCAGAAGCAACAGTAGACATGTCAATAATGGAAAAGAAACAAGATAAATCTAACATCGTAGATAGTTATTCAGTAAAGATACATTTAAACAATTATTATCAATATATTCAAATTTATACAGATGCATCAAAAATAAATGGAAAAATAAGAAAACGAATAAGAAAAATAAGAAAAAGGAGAAACTGAATTTCAGATGGATTATCAGTTTACAAAAGAGAAATGTTGGCAATATTTTTAGCTGCACAATGGAGAGAAGAAATAAAACCATTAAAAACAGTCATATGTTCAGATTCAAGCTCTGCGTTGTTAAGTTTAAAATATAATCACTCAGACAGTAGGATGGACTTTTTATTAGAAATATTCCATGCATTATTACAAAATATGGGTTTAATAGTTATATTAGTGTGGGTTCTGGCACACATTGGGGTAGAAGGAAACAAGACGGCAGATAAAATGAGGGCAACTCAAAATCCTATAAGTTGTGCAGTTAAAACAAGTAAATGTGACGGAACGAGTATTGTTAAAGAAAAACTGATGGAAAAATGGCAAAAACGGTGGGAAGAAGGAAAAACAGGAAGATGGTTTTATAAAATTCAGAAGATGGTAGGAGAGAGAAGAAATGGAAGAAGAAATAGAAAGGAGGAAAGAGTGACACCAAGGTTAGGATTTGGACATGCAGGACTTAATTATTCACTTTTTAAAACACAAAAACATACAACAGGAAAATTTGAAGAATATGAAACAATAGAACATGTTATATTTGAATGATATAAGTATGAAAGAGAGAAGATATATGATATAAGATATATGAGAGAGCTTGAATGTATTGAGGAAAGGGTTAATTTATTAGATATACTGAGGAAGAATTTAGGGAGTAAACATGCAAATACTTATTCGATTTTTAAAGAAAGCAAAATTATTTCATAGAATTTTATTATAGTAGGTGTGTTTGTGAATGGGTGAAGCCAAGCAGTTTGTTTGTCTGTTTGTTTGATGATCCGATCGTTATTCGGATCATCATCAAATTTTTTGTCAAAGGTTGTTATTAAACGCCCCTTCTGTGAAAATTAGAGCAAAATCCGTCCAAAACTTTTTCTGTAAAGTTGCTAACAAACAAACGCTACTGAAAACATAACCTATTTGGCGGAGGTAATACATGCTATGAATTTTGCTGTTTACCTTATTGATGCCATTCAAGCTAATTAACCTATAAATCACACATAAACAAAAAAAACACCATCTCAGTAAATACATTTTAAATTAACTTGCTTATTGTTGAATAAGTTAAACTTGTAGCTAGAAAAAATTCAGCCATTTAGATTATTTTTTACAGTAGTTGTTGGTCTATAATTAAGCCCATAATACTGATAAAAGTGTCTTAAACAGCCAAACCAATGACTCACAGAAACCTGCAAAAAACCTTTTTCAGAACATACACATGTAAAGATATCAGCATTTATTTATTTGTGAAAAAGTTTGAAGTCAATGAAAGTCACTGTAGAACGCTGTGGATAATTATTAGATCTAAACAACATATTAGAACAGCATAAATCAAAACACCGGTAATACGACAAGTCCCACGAGAGAGAGTGACAAAGAGAGAGCTAATTAGGACATTTAGTCAGTTGTGCTGAGATTTATTTTGTCTTATTAAACACAGTTTGTCACTGTACATCTTAGCCTTAGAATGTTTATCCACAAGAGATTTACATAATTAAAACATAATAGCTAATAGAAAACCTCATTATTTTGAGCATTCGTCCAATTAGTTACCCAGAAAATGATCCAAGATGTAATCAAATCCAGTTATCCCAGTGGAGAAGGAGATTATACTAGTGTACAATTACTAGTTTTCTTTAACGAGGCCTTTAACAGGTTGGCTGGCTGGATAAAACACAGACAGATTTAATACATATTTTAATGACCATCGCTTGTTTCCATGACCACAGTAAACCTCAGCTCCCTTCCTCCTTGGTTTCAGTGCATAACGAGTCATTTTATTATGTTACTGTTCATCACCTGGACTCTTAGTTAAATTTAAATGTGTTTGGTCAAATATCATATTGTTATTAAATATGAACAGATAGTCGTGTCATAAAACCTTTGCCTTTAACCAGCTGCCTTAAGTAACTCTGAGGCTGCATCCTTGGAAGGATCCAGTCTGCATTATGATCCCTGAGGTTTATGGAGGACCAAAATTATCATGAAATATCTGAATCTACCATGAAATGAGCAGATGCAACATTTATCTATTTATGTAAATGTTTCATATCTCAAATTATAAAATACACAATTAAGTCCATCCATTGTCTTTACACCCTTGTCCCTAATGGCGTCGGGAGTGTTGCTGGTGCCTATCTCCAGCTGCGTTTCAGGCGAGAGGCGGGGTAGACCTTGGACAGGTCGCCGGTCTGTCGCAGCACAATTAAATGTTCCAATAAAAAATAAGATCACATCTCTATATATTAAAGAAGAAGTTCATTTTAGGGTTATGATAACTAAACAGGGTGAGAGTTTCAATATTTCTAGAGATGTTGGATTTCAACCTTTATGTAGTTTAGAAACCTGCTATACTTCTTCATTTCAGCTGCTAGTGTCGCCGACAATGATCAGTTTTTGGCAGAACATCATGTTTTACCAAACATTGCAAGTAGCTTTAGCTGAAGAAACTCCCAATACTTATATTTATACACTGTTCTGCAGGGATTACAGAACCTTTCCAGAGTGGGAAACCCCACTGTGACATCAGCAGTTCATCCAGAGAACCCAGCCGTGGGGGATTTCTGCACCCTTTCACATTTAGCTCCTATATACATCCGGTCGGGAACAGGGGAGTAAAGAAGGTCTTTCTTGTTTCTGCTATAAAACGTCATTTTTTTATCAAATAGAAAACAAACTAAAGTTGACACAGAAAAGAAGGATTGTTTAAAAAAAACAACATAGTATTTTACTTCCAGTTCTTATAGTTTAAAACAAAAATCAGACCTTTAAGCTACACTGACCTGTAATGATTTTATTAAAAGCCGAACCTTGATCAGATATTTAGATGATTTGAACTTTGGACTCACTGAATCACGTCTCTAGCCACGTAGGATAGATTCTGTGCCATAAACCTTAGAATAAAACAAGCTTTAAAAGATCTAATTCAATCTCTTTAGGGCTTAAATCTTTACTAAGAAGAAAATATTTGTAGGCAACAAGTTTTTTTAAATAAGATAAACAAACTCCTTGGCTGTTTGTAACCTTTTCTTTTTTTATTAAAAAATGACTGGAGAAAATAGGATTCGTATTAGAATATCAGAGATTTTATGAAACAGTTTAAAGTAAAACTGTAGGAGGAAAACGTTTGAACTCTCTGCACAGGGCGGCGTAATTAGCTTCCCAGCATCCATGCTGAATGTTAGCATCGTTCAGTAGCCCAAGAGGTGACCATCTCCTCTCCACCCCACTACCAACCTCCTCGGTCCTTCTGAGGCCCGGTAACCTTGGAAACGTAGCGATTCAATCGGCCGTATTTCCTCATTCAGCGTCGGATCTGAGCAGACTCTGAGGGGCTGACACTGAACATGCTCAGCAGGTCGAACCTATGCTGACAACGCGAAAAATAAACTGCCATTGTCTGGTTTGAAGGGAAACTATGTCGATGGAATCAGTAGGAAGAAAGAATAAGATTCAGAGAAAAGAAACTGATCAAATCGGAGCCGATGAACTGTGTGCTCCATTTCAGTCACGGCTTTATTAATAGGTCCTCATTTTTCTACCATTGTCTTACGGATGTGTTAACATTTAACCAAATGTTCTCTGGTTTATAGCTATTAGAGTTTATTTATCGGGACAATGGGGCAGTGCATATTAAATGAAATGAGTTCATAAGTCCTCCATGTTCCAGAGGTGGTCATACAGGCCAACTATCATCAGCAGGTTAACGGTTACAAACAGGACAGGCCATACATGAAACATTAAACAAATGAAACAAGTGAAATGGACAACAACAATCTAAAGACTTCACATCAAATAAATGAACATGGAACTAAACAGCAAAGACACAAACTGTTAATAATCTAAATATAGACTATACATCAGTGCTGTGACCGGTCTGAACATCCAGGAGCCAGAGTTTCACTGATCTACAGACATTGAAGTGCTGTGATGTTCCTGATGTTTGAGCTGCTCTCATTGTTTTTTCCTGAGGGGAACAGCACAGTCGGTCACGTTACTTAGCATGTTTTGCATTTTTACAGCAGTAGTTTGCTCTGGTTGTATCAACAGTTTTTCTGAACGCCTTGCTGTGACCGCACCAGTCTGTCCAGTTTGGACCTCATCTTCACCAGTAGGCTGTTATGTGCTGGTTCTGTGCCAAACTGTAAAAGATGAAACATAAAAGTAAAAGCATCTAAATGTTGAATGATTTGTTTTCTTAATGAGTTTTTTAATTGCTTTTGACACAGACACAGGTAAGAAGCTGTTGGCCACATCCAGGCTCACTGTTTTCTTTATTACATAGAAGTATTTAAATCATTTTTAGCCCAAATATTTCTTTTTGCAGTCGAGTTTCAATGATTTCCTACTTCCGATTATTATTCACCAAAGAAAAAAAAAACTCCTGAACAATCATCACTTTTTGTTTGTGTCCACAGCAGGTTGATGGTTGATAAGTTTTAACGTTTTAGATTAAAAAATTACACTTCAACCAGTTTATTTCGCACCATTACATATATTTTTGGATACAGACATGTTTTAGTTTTCTATAGTAGAATTTTATTTTATCTATAAAACACTCAATGGTCTGAGGAGGAACGAGCTCAGATCAACGGTGGCAATGATCGGGAATTATTATCCCAATAAAGTTGAATAGAGTCCAGTTCTGTCAGATGATTATGTTGCTAATGCTAGCATCTCAAATTAGTTCATCTGAGGTGGTAAAACGTTTCCTGTTTAAGGAAATCCAGCCGACAGGAAGGAAGGGACGTCGTCAGGTGGAAGAGAAGCTATTCCTCTTTGACAATAAGACCTTTGAGGAGAACCAGAACCAGGCCTGAGCAGCTAACAGAGACACACTTCCCAGAGTGAGGGGTACTTTCTACTGGACAGAATGAGGAAAATAGAAAGGAATTTAATGACTTAATGCTCCATCAAAAAAGCAACTGAACCCTAAAGGAAATAACTCGGAGTGTTTTTACAGGGAAGCTTTCTTTGATAACCTGGTGATTTCCTTACAATCCGAAGTTTCTCAAACATCACATTTGCACTATTTTCCACTAATAAACTAGAAGCAAAGCAGGGGAACAATAAAGGATATTATTGTTCTTTTTCAAAGGTTTTCACACTTACAAAAGCAGGTTACTGCACTGTGAGCAGATCTTGGGTTGCTGTTTGGTTTCTATTTAACATTAAACAGAAAAAGCTGATGTAGAGAGGTTTTGTAAACTTCCCTCTGAAACTGTCTGGGTAGATTCAGATTATATAATCAGATGGAGATTAAAAATGACCCTGATTGTTCCTGGAGCCGCTCAGAGTCCAGCCTCAGTATTTTTACTCCTTGGAAATGAGAAGAGTTTTTGCCAGCAGCAACGATCTTCCAGGAGGCTGAGGATTAAACTGTCCTCTTTACTGAGTCTAATTGGAGAAGTTTCTACTGACCTGGATTCAGCGGCTGCCCCCTGCAGCCACTGTGGGTGAAACAGACGAGTTAAGTGACACTAATGATCCCAGTGATTCTCTCATGTTAGACGAAAAGCAACATGAGGACCAGACATCTTTTCTAAACCTGGGTGGGTGGGTTAAAACTGGTCTTCCCCCCCCACAGAAACATGCTATATAGCTAACACCTAACCAGCAGGACAGAAAAAACATTCAAGATAGTCGACAAAATTTATGGGAAAAGCTTAAGGTGTGAAGTTTAATTTCAGTAGTTAAATGTCTTTAAATGTAGCAATTTAATTGTGGTTAAATGGCTACACTGAAATATGTGTGTAGCTAGCACATGGCGCTCTGCTATAGCTGATACTGTAAGAAGCTTCTCTAAGCCCAGGGGAGTGTGGCAGGGCTGGACGTTTAACATCTCAACAATTAAAGATTCTCTCATCTTGGCGTGCAGGTGGCGCAGTGGTTAGGACGCACCACCCATGAACCAAGGCCTTAGTCCTCGACGCGGGCGGCCCGGGTTCTTTCCCCCCTTTCCTGTCTGATACTGTCTGATAAAATGAGCCGTAAAAACTCCTCACATCTGGAGGTGATTTTGATCACTATGAATCTGTCTGAAGGGGTTTTATAGAAAGATAAGTGGACTGGAACAAGAAGACAGTGAGCATGAGAACAACATAATGTTGAACAAATAATGCTAATACCAGCGGGGCTACGTGTGAAATACAGATACTTCGATACCCAATCTAAACTGCTCAACATCGAGTAACTTAGTCTTCCAACATTTACAAATACCAGCTTCTGTCACAATCAAAGGTCCAGGAAATCCAACAGGAAAAAAAGTCTTCCAGCTCAGATCCTTCCACCAGAACAGCCTGGACTAAGGTTTCCTTGAACCTCACCTTTACAAAACAGAGGTCAACAGAGGTGGATGGATGTCATGATGGGTTTAGTTTTGAGCTGGCAAACCTACATGCAGAACACCAGTACAGGACGACTCTTAAAGGTCAAAGGATTTACTGTAAAGAGTTGAACAGAGAAACGAGGATCCGGCCAGGCCCAGGGGAAAAGAGTTTGGTCAGCAGGTGCATTTACTAAAGAGAGATGAGACTGGTGAGTTCACAGGCAGTGGGAACTTAGAGCGTCTGAATATGAATGGAGTGGGTCTTACTGTCAGCGGTGGAATAGTAGAACTTAGAATGAGAAATCCGAATCCAAGGGTCTTGAGTCCAGTATGGGTCCAGGGACAGCGGAGATGTGCGGAGGGAAACGGACAGGTCGGCTCTGATAGAAGATGGAGTCCAGAAGCAGTACTGCTGTCAGTTGAAGGACTTAGAGGTTCCAAATGAACAACAAGGAAGTACCAGAGGTTCGGGCATCCAGTGGGTAAAACACCCCGGCGTCACGAAGGTGAAGGTCTGAGAAGAGAAGCCAGGAGCAGACGGCGTCCAGACTCCCCCACAGTACCTGAAGGCAGCAAGGAAGAAAACATAAGGATTAGTTTCTAGTAGAAACCAGTTGGCGGGAGAGCACTATGAAAGGGGTGCAACTCTGAGGACTAGAGATACCATCAATTCGCAAACACTCTGCGCCGACTACTGGTTTGCAGCAGGCATATATACTCTGGACATGATGAGCCTTGATGGGAAACACCTGGAGAACCAGAAGCCACACCGCACACCCGTTTGTCCCTGTCGCCACCTGGTGGAAAAAAGGAGGTGCACACAAAAGAAAACAAAAACAAACTGAGAGGACCGGATCATGACAATGGATGGATTTGACCTGAGGTGACCTTTGAGTTTAGGATTTTGCTTTTTTGATTGTTTCAACAGTTTACAGTTGTGTAAAGCAAGCAAACAAGATGCTAATGGTGCCACATGGTACCAAATGCTAACAAGTTCTGAGCTGTTTTTTATAAAGCTTAAACAAGCTTTATTTTACTACAGGCATCAATGTCTGTGTGTTTTTCCATATGTTCATTACATTTGATTGCCAACATCTCAACAAAAATCCCTTTTAAATTGAGTCCCCTTGTGTCTACAGTCCAGGATAAAGCAGAAGACGATATTTATATTTATACTCACAAACATTTAGACTTCTTCAACCTAACTTTGACCCTGTTCAGTTCTGTCTGTGAGAGCTTAACCCTGGAAGGCAGCTCCCCTTCCTGGCTCACAAAAATCCATCCTTTAAAACTCAGACAGAAAATCTGGTTTCTGGTTTCTAAGTTAGTCAAGTCTTTGAACGACCCGGATGCTTTATATCACCTGCAGTTCATGACCGACTGTAGCTATCTGACACATCGCTGCGCTCTGTCTGCTGTAGCATAACGTCCATCTTAGTATTCATCTATAATCTATCTATAACCATCTATCTTTACACTGATGCTCATTTCATACAGGCTGCAGGCCCCAAAGGTCAGAAATGAAATGGCTAAAAGTTCTTTTAAATGTTCTGCCCTGCAATGGTTTAGTTCTCATCTCATTACCCGGTAACTCGGACAGGAGATCATTTAGTAGCTTTAGCTGCCCTAATGTTTAATGATGTGATGCTGCCTCATCAATGCATTTGATTTTATATTCAGTGTTTGTTGGATGTTTTATGTTTCTGTTTTTCTCAGGTCACTTTGGAAAAACACGTTTTTATCTCGGTTAATTATTTTCCTGATTAAATAAAGGCTGCATTCATACAAGTGTGGCAGTGAATTATATGTGGTTTAGCTAATTTGCTCGATTTTAATAAGAAGCTACAATCACCATCGGTGAAGGTGTAATGTCATGGAGAAAAGCCTGGCTGCTTGTCTAACAGCTTTTAGCTCCTCAGGAAGTGCATAACACTAATCAATCAACCAAAATAAGCCGAGATGAGATCATTTCTCTTTTCATTTCATTCGTGAGAATCGTCCAGAAAAACAAGGAAGAAATATTAGTCACAAACTGAATAAAGAGAGCAGAAGAGGAAAGAATAAAAGAAAAAACATGGAGGAAGATGAGAGAGTTCACTCAGCAGAAGAGGATTTAAGGGATCATAGGTACGAGAAAACAAGGACATGGTTTCACAAAAGAAAAGGTGAGAAAAGATGCTGCAGAAATAAGGAGGACGTGATATACGAAGGAACAAGGACATGGTTCAGATGAACGGCAAAGAAATTAGAGCAGATGACATATTTATTTATTTCGAACAGATCCGGTGGTTTAAGTAACAATACATAAAAAAAAGGATGTAAATAAGAACAAGATTAGAAGATGATTAAAAGCTTTTTGCCTCTTTATAAATATGTGGAGCAGTGAATCCATTTTATTAGCTTTGCTTCTCATTCAGGTTCTGTTCTTGTATATCTATGCAGCACTGATTCAGAACAAATACATTAAAAAAGATTCTTTTTATTCATTTCTGACCTCAGGTTTAATTCTTGAAAATTCCTGGTTGCTCTGAAAAGGTTTTTGGATTGTCAGCATAAAATTCTGTATTTTATTGTGTAAATGGAGATAAGTAGATGAAATAAAACAGAGCGAGTCCACAGAGCTGAGAAAGCTTTCTGGAAAGGTGTAAAAATGTCTTCATCAAAACTGACAGATTGTTTGCTTGGTAAGAGGCTGAAGGAGTTCAAGTAGCCTGAGTGGTTTTTATTTTTCATTGCACTAAACGTAACGTATCGAATGAGGCTAATAATAACCTGAATGGCTTTTTGCATCAATCAACTATCAATGTTCTGCCTTCAGTCTCGGAAATAAAACTTTTATACCATTTTTCACCATATTTAATGGAAGCAATTGTACTATAAGTAATATTAATGCATTGTTCAAAGATAGTGAACTGTTCTAAACCTAGAACCTGATTTTGTACCCAATATTCAGTCCGACTCTAGAGGGGAGTGTAGGACACAGAGCTTCTCACACCAGGCCCTTTGGCCATTTTTAATGGCTCCTATAGTCCTCACTGAAGTGTACACAGAACCTCAACCACCCCCTGGTGGTTGAAATGGAGAATTAAAAATAGTTTCTAAAAAAACACAATTTCAGTATCTTGAATCCGAACAAGTAAAGATAAAAGAGAAGTTTATAAAAGTCTGTTTACTTCCAGGTCGGGGCTCCTTTTGCATGGATCAACCACGTGTCCCTCATGTCTAATCTGTAAATCTTTAAAATCTAAAGTCATAAAGGTTTGAAACAGTTCACTGCACAAGTAAATGTTCTCTATCAGGGATGGGCTTAGTTAGTTACAGTTACTCACATTTACTTGAGAAAGAAAAATACTTTTAGGAAAAGTTTTGCTGCACTGTCCTTCTTACTTTTACTTGAGTAATATTTGCATGAAGAATCACTTCTTCTTCTTCTTGGGTAAAATGTCTACGTTCTCTGCCAGATGTGAGTAAGTGGATCAGTGTGGAGATCAGGTTCACATCCAGTGGATCCTTCCTTGTCCTTGTTCAGTTCTAACTGTGACGACTGGTTTCATAGGAGCTGGTTTGAAAAAATGGATTTAGAAAACAACGTGTTTCCTTCATGTGATTTTGTAATCAATTGACTTTATTTATTACATATCTTAGTCTCTAAAATACTTTGTCTAAGTAAATCATTTCCAAATATTAAATCACATGCTTTGCTATAAACAATTATTTGGTCCTTGAGGAGCTTTAAAAAACACTTTCCTTCTCTTACTTGAGTAAAAACATGTTAAAGTACAAATGAGCACGATATTTGGTTACTCTACCCACCTCTGCTCTATATAGGTTTCTTTATCTGAAGTTGCTGCTATAGGCTTAGCCTGCTGGAGGACATAGGGACCACTTCTCCTCATTCTATTCATTCTATCTCTACTCTCTCATTCTGCAGTATCTGTTAGTTCAACCTCTAACTTTCTGCTCTCTGTTTTCTCATCATAGCAGCTTCGTCTGGTCGGTTCCTGTTTGCTGTGGCTGCAGCATTTTGGATCAGCTGAAGGATTGTGGGCGTCCAGATAGTAAAGAATTACAATAGCAGCCTTGAAGTAAAAAAGCGGTTTCCTCTCTGGGACAGAAAGTTTGTAACTGCAGTGTCATGACATCCCTGAAACTGGCTTCATAAAGGATTTAAAGGCAGATCTGTATTACATAAGTTGGTTCTAATACCAGGATTAGGCCCAGTTTTTATTTAAAATTTGGCAAAGATGCGGTGCTTTTACTGCATGGCTCTCTTCACTATTCTGTGACTTTCTAATTCACAAACAATTATCTAATTAAAAGCAGAACCTTTCTAGAAACTCTGGAAGGGAAGTAAATGAGTAAAAAAGAAAAAGAAGAGAGATGTTAAGAGAGAATAAAAGGTTGTAGGAAAGTCTCCTCTGTAAATATCAAAAATAAAAGATGGTGAAAAAAGAGGAAGTGGTGAAAAATGTAGAGGTGTGAAGACAAATGTCAAAGTCACAGGAGGAAGCATCCAGTGTCAATGAAGGATGGAGCAATGTGAGCAGAGGCTGCAGCACCGTGTATTTAATATTCTCTGCCAGTCTGCTCGATGAATACCGTCCTGCCATTTACGTGTTTTTAGGAGAGAAAATGCAGCATTAGGAGGGAGAGGAGAAAAAAGGAGGCAGTAGAGGAACAAAGGGATCTGTTGGAAGGTCAAACCTCAGAGCTGCAGCTCCTTCACAGAAAATATGGATAGAATAAAAAATGTTAAATGAACCACAGCATAAAAACGTTATACGCAGGATTAATTCAGCTGTTCCCTGTGTCAGCAGAGCATCAGGCTGGTTTAAGTAACAGCGGTCTGCTCACACATTTTTAAAATCAAGTCAAGAGAAACATCCAGAAAGCTGCCTTCGCTCTCCTTTTGGAGAAAGTTGCTGTAAGTCAGTAAGATCTAAGCTCATCCACAGGCAGCAGAGAAGATGAGACGGAACCAAGAACCTCTCCTGGAAACCAGTGAAACCTTGGAGACGGACTCTGCTTCCTCTGGCTGCCTCCTCAATAGTAGGAGGCAGAATAATTAAAAACTTCTGTTGGATGGTTTTTAGTCTGTATCTGGTGCAGCTCCTTCGGCTGAAAACTGCTTTAAGGCAAACACTCCTGTAGAGGTCTGTCTTCCAGCGGTGCTACAGAAGCCTCTGTCTGAAGACTCTCTGGTGCTGTTGGACAGTCTGATGAAGACATCCTGAGTGTTGTCTACTCTACCAAACCAACTGTAAAGGTTTTTGTAGTTCTGGAGAAATAAAAAGTACAGCAAAGTTCTGTCGAATAGCAACAGTAACAAACCGTGAAATTATAAATGGTTCTTTACTTTATTAAATACAGTAAATAAATAAATTAAACCATTAATTAAGTAACTGGAAAAAATGTTGAAATTTATTCAGAAAAAATATAAAACTCACAGTGATTCACTGTGAAAGTGAATAAATATGCACATATTTTACCATAAATTATTGTATGGATAGAAACATAAAAAAACCTTTGTTTTTATTTGGATAAAACTACAGGTTATCAAGTTCTGCATATTCAAATTTACAGGATATACTTGTTGATATTGGAGCAAA
>JAUZNJ010013559.1:0-17683 GCA_034780135.1 Jordanella pulchra
AGATCTGGACTCATTGCTGGCCGTTTTAAAACAGTCCATTTTTTCCCTTTCAACCATGCCTGCTATCAGCAGTAAAATGTTGTTTCACTTGATCAATTTCCTTCAGAAGATATTTTAAAAATCTATCCACATATTGAACATTGTTTGGTGCAGTTCACACAAAAACAATATTATCTGTCAGATGGACAGGATAAAGCCCTTTAAACTCAAATCCAACATTCAGTCTCTTTTAGTTGGTGTCTTATCACAACTTGACTTGGGATTATCTGCCCACCCAAACACCCTGATCTAAGGGATTTGAGTATTTTAAAACACACCTAAACATGACAGTAGCACAAAGCTGATTTACTAACCAGGGGAACATGAGGTACATTGTCCAAACTGCCAACAGTTAGGTGTGCAAAGCTCATATATACATAGCATCATATTTATAAATACTGAGGCTGAAATCACTACAGAAGGTAGATTAACAAGGCCTTAGGCAAATGCTGTGAATACTTGAGTAAATTCCAAAGGCTTTCTTTTGTGATAGATTTGATCATTTTTACATTTTTATAATAAGGTATAGTGCCTATAATTTTTAGGAAATAGAATTAGATGGTAACATAATGAAAATTAAGAAAAGTTACACCACTGGCAATAGTTTTTTTTAAAATGCAGATCAGATGTCCATCACCAAAAACACGTCAAATTTTAATTTACATCGTTCAACTTTCTCACTCATTATGAAACAGTTTAAAGGGGAAAGGACAATGAATCGCACAATGTGGAGAAAATACATTTAAAACAGAAACAATCACCTCACCTTAAAGTTTGGGATTAAGTTGTTCTTTTGAAACTTACCTCCAATAAAAGGAGGAATAACTGAAGTTCAAGGGAACCCAGCAATTCTAAACCAAAAGATTTATTACAAATTACCAGACTTGCTTGGCATTTGGTGAGAAGACTGATTTGATGCACAGGGGTCTTGTAATTAAGGTGCTTTGCTACTCACACATTAAACCTTTCAAACCTTACTCAGGTTGGGATTATTACCATCTTCCAAAATGCCAGTTTAATTTAGTGATATTCAAATTGTTCATTGCTCTTTCATGACCTCCACTTTAAGCTCACAGTCTCATCAAACCTTTAAAGAAGCAGGAAGTTGATTACAATTTTTGAAATGTGAGCTGTTGGTGTCTTTATTAAACTTTGAAAAGAATAACACTGCATTTTGCTGTGAGTGTCTGGTTCAGTTTAACAATATATTTCCATATTGTCCACTGAACACAAGTGATAAACCATTCTGAACAAAGAAAAGCTGCAGAAATCTGGGATGGATCCTGAATGTTAAATAATGCTGAAAATATTCAGTTCATTTGCAAAGTTGACCTTCTTCATATTTTCCAGCACTAATGAAGGGGTTCTAAAATGCACTTCTGGCTGTAAAAAAACCTACTGCAAATAACGTCTGACAGTGAAAATGCATTAAAATATACATTTCTTTGTTTTATTTTCAGTCGGGCTTAGAGCTGCATTTAGATCCCAAAAGGCCAAAATAATAGGCTTGTGTTTGTTTTCTATCTCTGATGGTGCTATACTTACGGCGCTCTATACTGCCCCTTCTGTGGACCCTCCAGCTGTTCTCAACACTTATCAAGCAGGGGATACCCTATAGAGAACTGTGCCTACACAACATGCAGTTGGATAGTGGAATGCCAGGGCGCATTTTGTACAACTCAGCGTTGTTCATGTGAGCCTATGGTTAAAGAGTAGCAAGGGTACCTTTCCTTGAGGATCTATGGCTTAATTGCAGTGCAGAAACTACAAAACCCTTCCCATACATCTTTTTGAAATAAAAATTAAATTTCTCCCAAAAGGGACTTAGCAACCCCAAATCATCTCTGTAGCTAATTTGGAATCATATTTTTGTGCATCAATTTGTTGTTTTGCATCATTCCAGTCTACCTGTTTAAGGCAGAGAATGTGTGTGCTTTTAGATCATGAAGTTGGGGGCATAGAACTTTAAAGACATGGCTTGTAACTTGCAGGAGCATGCAATTCATTTGTGCAGCGAATATCCCCAGTTTTAGCTGAGTTGTGTGTCACACTTCTCATGTAGGCTGCACACAAGGAGCTGATCTTAACCTTTTTAGATGGACCGCAGATAATCTTGTTTTGGTCTTTCAGCATGTGCATACTGTATTGCTGCTGGTTTTTCTTCTACTTTTGTGACTATGTCGGAGGTAATTTCCAATCCAGCTTATCCTTCATTATTGCTCATCATAGTTCTGGGTGGTGTCCACCTCCAAAGCGTAATATTGATAGTTCAACTTCAATTTGTCGTCACATATTGGAACATTTTACTTTATTACATCCAGATAATTACCAAAATATTTTTACCTGATTTATATAGCTTTAAGTATCTGAAATGTTTGGTTTTATCTAATCTGCCTGAACTGCTGCAACAAAATTGTTGCTTTAGGGCAGAAGCTCTTACAAGTTCCAGAGGAAATCCAAATTTAGATGTGATGAAGCTTTTGGTGCTGCAGCTCCAGAATTTCCAGAATTTCCCAAAAATGTTAGATTTTTTTTAAGAATAACTGGAGACAGTGTTTCAGTGGATAAATTGGTCATTTTAGAAACAGAACGTTCCAGCTTCCCCTTTATTACATGCAGTAGGTTAGGCATATGACCCTGTTACCTATAGCTCTGTCTATAGTGTATTTATGTATGTTAGTAACAACTAAGTGCAATTTAATGAAATAAGTTGAAATAAATTGAAAACCTTAATAAATCCAGTCTCTTTATCCATGGCCTTCAATCCAGTAAGGGTAAGCAAATATTTAAAGGTCCTATATGATGCTTTTTTTAAAGCTTTCCAATGAAATATTGCCTCTGGCAATGCAATGTTTTTATTTGTCATAACACATTGGTTGTAACTGTAACATCTACACTCAACTCTGCAAGGACCTGCAACAAATTTTGCTAACCTTTTCATTAAAAGGAAAACAAAGAATTAAAGAGACAGTCTTAACAGTACGTCAAGTCTTATCTAGTCCAGAACCAAAGTTGTCTCCAACCGAAGATGACAAAAATTTGTCACCAAACATTTGTCACCAAAAAATACACCAAATAAAGGAGGAAAACGCAGACTAAGTTCTTCTTCTTTCCAATGTTTTAACTAATGCCTTCCTTAAGAAAGCTCCATCTGCCATACTATTTAACACCAACAATAAATATGCGACAGTTCCTGTTGGATTAGAAAACAAACCAAAAACAACAATCAGTGGAGAAGGTGAGATGTGATAAGCATGAAAGATTGCTTCAAAGCCTATGCAATACTTTGAACTGTATTAAAGCATGCCTAGAGCATATGTAAGAAAAGTGAACTCTAGTAAGAGCCACATCCCATTCCTCATTAGACAGCTGGGCCCCCAAGTCAATTTCCTATTGTTCTTGAATATGTCAAATAGTGTCCATACTGTGGGAATAAATAGATTATATTCTTTTATTCAACATATTTGTCATGAATCTTTGCACCACTGCAGGTCTAATTAACTCTATCACCTCCACAAGGCTCCTCTGCTCTGCTACTAATCAACACATACCAGATCCTCTTGTTTCCCTGCCTTTATAAGCCTTCCCCAGATCAGAAACTGTTGCCAGATTATTACAAGCTTTGGTGAGGTCTATCCAGCGTTCCTTTCCGCCTGCCAGTCTGATTCGGACCTGACCTTACCTCCTGATTCTCTGAGCTAGCCTGAACCACTGTTTAACTTGTTCTGTGTTTTTTTTGGATTCTTACCTGTTTCTGTGCCCTGACCCTGTCTTTGGATCCTGCCTTGGGTCCTTCACTGATCTCCAACCTCCTGGTTCTGAACCTGGTTCTGCCTTCGACCCATCTCTGGATTCTGATCTGGATTCCTCTCTGACATCTGACCACCCGGGTCTGACCGTGGCTCAGTTCTCTGCTCTGACTCTGGATCCTGTCTTGGTTTGTCCTCTGATGTCTGTCCTGTTGGTTCTAATCCCGAACTTATCGCGAGCAAGATTACAGGTCTGTTCCCCCAGGTAGCTCTTCATGGTAACCTCCGCTTGGTTTGTTCACCTCCAATCAACCAAGAGCCAACAAGAAAACAAGCCACCGGGATTACCTGAAGGTAACTCTCCATTCACTCTCCCCTCTTTGTGGTGATGTCACACCCCAACTGTCTTCTGCTTCTCCATTCTGGATTCCCCTACAAGCCACACTGAGAAAATTCAGTTGCCGTTCCTGACTATCGCTGTCTCATCTACTCCTGAAGCACATTCTAATATTTCAACTTTCTCCAGATGTGTCTCGCTCAATTTTCTGGTTTCATTGCATTATTGACTCTTAGTAGGGAATCCAAACAGAAAGAAGGGGCAAGGGTAGGAAAATTAGCAAACCTTTTACAAGTAAAACCTCAAATACAGAAAAACATAATTATTGGTCAGACCAAATTTCCTGGATAACTGTTCAAAGCTGGCAAAAGTATTAATATAAAAGTCTTCAATACCATGAATACCTTTATTAAACAACATTTGAAGCTATCATCCAAAAAAATGGCTGAAAAAGGTGAATATATTATATTAAATACTCTGAATACCGAGATTTTTTCTAAAATTGCTTCACAATGTGCAAGGATGGAGTCACAATTATATTATCTTTAATATTATTACCTAGTGATGGTAGGAGAGCACAAAGTAAAGTGGGGAGTTAGTGTAGGCTACTGGTGATCTATGTAAATCTGGAGCCATGCAGGGATCTACACCTTTTGGTCTCCCCATAAATTATGTTCTCATGCGAACTGGTTTATTTCTCTCTACTACAAATAAGGAAATAATTTGATAATATACCTTGAAAAACGATTGTGGTATGAAAACAGGCAACTCTTGAAATAAATATAAAAATTTTGGTGCAACATTCATCTTCACAGAATTAGAGAACGAGTCAAACTGGACTACCTTTTAAAATTTTCTTTACACTGTTCCAGCAGAGGAGTAAAGTTACTGTTAATCAGACTAAAAGAATTTGGTAACTTTTATACTGAGGTATGTTAAGGACTTTAAGGTTATTTCCTATCATTATCACTAATGGGGAAGTATATGCTTTTATTATAATGTATGTTATATCCAGATGTGTTTTCAAATTCCTGCAAGATTTGAAGGATTTCAGAGGTAGATATAATAGGGTTGGTGACGTATAAAATTGTCTCCATAAAGTGAGCCACCACGTGAAATACCTTGTATACTATCATTGCATTTGAAAGCCTCAGCGAGTGATCTCACACCTAAGACGGAAAGCAAGGAACATACAGGATCTCCTTGTTTTGTTTTTCTGCGGAGAGGAAGTACTCAGATTAGATGCCATTGGTAGAAACCGAGGTGGTAGGATCCATGTAAATTAGCTTGATAAATTAAATGAAATTGGGCCCAAAACTACACCTGCCAGGTGTATAAAAAAAGATAACTCTACTCAACCCAATCAAAGGAGTTATCGGCATTTAGTGATATTACTGTTGTATTCAGTGTAAATGATATTAAATAACTGTCTCAAAGTAACAAACGATTATCTTCCCAGGAAAATCCAGTCTGGTCCTTCACACACATGTCTTGACAAAAACGAATGTAAGAAGTTAGATTCAACAACTTTGCTATGCTAAGGTCAATGGATTATGCTTAAAATACTGTAGCCTGATCAAACAAAGCAATGCTTTAACATTTACTTTAGAGTAAAAGAAAACAAAGAAAAACACTTAAAAAACTAAATTAAAAGGAGCATTGGAGTATCCAGTCTGAGAGTTGACTGATTCTAATACAGGACTGAACAAGGATCCAGAGGCAAATTGGACCAAAACCTTTGACAACACACAGAAGAAGCTGTAAGTTGCTTAAGTTGAAGTATTACACTTTCTTTTGATTTGTCAAATTTCTAAACAAGTAAAAACACACAATGTTTTAGTTTGGATAGAATAGAGAACACTCCTTCATTTTGACAGCTCAACAGATTAAACCATGGGAAGCAAACAGTGATACGCATAACATCTGCAACACACCAAGGGGGAAAAAATCAAAGGTGTTGGCATCAAAATGCAGAAAAAGTCTCTGCCAAAGTAAATGTAGTGAGCTCTTAGGTATTTGAGAGTCGAAAACAGGAGATGGGTGGAGTTTAGGGTCCCGGTTTCCTACGGGCCTTCAGTGACACTGGACATGCTTGTGGTGGCTAAAGGTATCACTACTTATAACACAGTCAGCAGCAGAAAACATTATCTTTGAAACTTGACAAATAACTTGCTTTAAAAATGGTCATCCTTTTACAGAATGTAGAAATTTACCCTAAAAACAAACTAAACTTCCACATTTCATGGATGCCATAAACAGACAATATCCTAAAGGGTTTTCATTCATGATCTTCGAGTCAATTCAAAGAGTATTTTTGTTATTTTTATAAGTAAACTCAAACACCTTTTTTGAAAACGGGTGCTTTTATTTTGAGTGCACTGAGAACCTCCTACATACAAACTGTCAATCGTTGTCTTTGGAGCCAATTATGATACCAGAGAGGCCACGATATGAGGCTAATAAAAAGCAGCAGCTTTCAAGTGTTTAATTCAGGATATATTTATATAAAGATTTGTACAAAAGAAAAAAATAGATTCCACTGTTCAAGAAGTAGATTAAAAAAGCTTGGTCATCAGTTTTGAACATGTTACTTTCAGCAGACACTGGATACAAGGATCTGTCATATATACATGAATTTAAAGACGGCGTGGAAAGCTACAATGATTTCGTGTAATATTGGCATATTTAATCAGCCGCCCACATGGACTTTGCTGCATTCTCTGTAAAGAAGGGAAAGCTAAACTTGCATATGCGTCTCGTTCTAAATGTTACAACTCCAGTGTTCAGTAGTTTTCAAAATGGGAGCTGCTGATGAAGCTGTTGTAATTTGGGTGATTTATTGCTACTTAAAAAAAGTTCTTAAAGCAGTGATTCATTTTCTGCCAGTATTGTCAGTATGGGCAAGAATAATTGTCTGCTGGTGTCTAAGTTTTACAATTATAGTGGCCTTTTTTTCTTTTCACAGGCTGGCAGCATAATGTGGTCCCAAAAGCATTGGTAAAAACATAAGGGTAGCTCATAATCAATGCCAGTGGTTTTCATGATTTTAAGGCCTGCCAGTGAATGCAACCTTATAATGGAAGACAATTGGGGCAATGTGGAACTCCCACCAAACTGCTATAGTTTTTAATTACATCATACTAACAGCTTAAGGTTATTCTAGCGTGTATTTACACCTGCTGTATTCCGCCTGCTTTAACAGAATACAACAGAGTACAATAAACTTGTGTGGAGTGGTTTTAGTGTTATGACGATCCCAGAGGCTAGAGTAGTGATTTTCGACCGTGGTCCTTAAGGCTCACTACCCTGACACACCTGATTCAGATGATTGCAGTCAAGCAAACCCTGTTAATCTGATATCAATTGATTTCAGGTGTGTGAAAGCCTGAAAACATTCAAGACATGCAGGGGCAGTGTACTTTGAGGACCGGTGTTGAAAAACACTGGTCTAGAGCCTTAATGCCACTGGCAAGGTTACAGAGGCAAGCAGGCTTTAGGTGATGGGTTAAGCAGAGAGTGATTCAAAAGTCTACAAAGAAACCAAAGCTGGTGAATTTGCCTGTGAAGGTCCCTGTCAGCTCCCAAAAAGACAGTGGTGCCGTTTTTTTTAAGTGTGAATACAAAACTGCCTCTTTTGGCGCGACTGCAGGAAATCACACCATTTTGGACTCAACAAGTCCAAAAGGGAACCACCATATGTGGGAGGATGAAGGACCACACAGAACCTTCCTTTCTTTACCCCATTTCCTCTGCCCGTGATGGAGACAGTGGAGAGAAATCCTTCAGCTCTTACGATCACTCCACCACAAAACTATTTTCAATGTTATTTAAGTTTTCTTGCCATGTTATTGTTGCTCTAAATACCAGTGTTCGGCTGTCATTTACAGCTAAGACTGCGCCCTTCCCAGCCTCCTATATGTTGTCCACTCAGAGATGCAAGAGTCTCAATATCACTAGAGGTGAATGCACATACTGCATACTGGACATTTAAATAATTAAATAATAATAATGTAGATATTTTCTATCACTCTTGCAGAGTTAATACACTATAAAACAACATAAAAGGAAACACAAGTATTTGAATACTCCACTATCAATCCCCCATATTAAGGACACGGTGATAAAGTATTGTTTTAGATATACATAAACAGAACAAAACTGTATGAAAATGCTACACTGTTAATGTTTAGGAAAATTATACTGAAAAAATTGCAGCCGCAGGGCTGCCATACATCACCAAAAGACGTGTGCAGATAGATAGTCTCTTCCCTGCAGTTCTTGATGTTGAATGGAAGAGCCTGAAGTGGAACCATTTTTCTACAGGTGGCACATGAAGCCTTCGGCATACTTTCAAATTCCTTGATTGTTGTGGTAGCAGAGTGGCGACAATTTTCTCCTCAGTGTGAGGCGTACATCCCCCATTGCTGCTCACTACTTTTAACTGTTGCCCGATGTACCAATCAGTTGTACCAAATAGTTTGGTTCATGGTCCCCACCTGCACCATGAAATGGTAAAAATTAGATGTTGGTAAATGTTGAATCAGGCAGTAAAATTATTAAAAGCAAGGTAAAACTACTTAACCCCTTTTGGTTATAACTGAGGAGAAAGAGAGATTAAAGAACTGATGAAAATAGGCTAAGATAGCTGCTTCTTTGTCTGCTGAAAGTTACACTGTTTTGCAAATAATAATCTTTGGTCATTTCGTATAAACTTTGACCCTGAGACAAAAATCTCACATTAATCCAACAGACTAAAACATTTTCAACCCCAATTACTTAGTTTAAGTTTCAACTTTTTATTAAACAATTTATTAATATGCTATTTTTTATCATAAACCTTTCAGGTTTTTCACAAGAAGCAGATGAGTGGACGGTATCTCTTGTTGTGACATGTTGCCAAGGTAACTGGCTCTGGCCACAAAACCTGCAGTTCAGTCGACAGTAGCTTAATGTTATGTTTAGTGCTAGAAAGCACCACTTCAGAAGGAGCCAGCACAACAATTTTAAACAATCAGGCTATTTGACCAAACTTATTTATAGTTGTCCTATAACACTTTTTAACAGTCACCCGACAGCCAATCAGACTCTAGGTATTCAGCCAGACCATAGTAGGTTAAAGAAAAATGTATTTGTTGTTCAATTCCATCAGGTGGGCTGTGATGCAGAGGATTGTGGGAATCCGTATAGCACCTTAGCACAGATAGGACTGTCCCTATAGTTAGTAAGCTATCAATAGGAAGCATCCGGCTTCTTCTTCCTACCACCTTCCTTAGTTCCTTATTGCCAACGCTTTTTTAGACAACCTTTGTCCTGTGGACCCCTGAATCACTTCCCTGCCCACTGGTTCAAAATTGGTTAAGAGAATAGGATGAAGGAAATCCAGATAATCCAACTCTGCAATTTGTAGAACCAATTTCAACTGATGCTGAAGCAAACAATAAAAAGTTTTAGAAACTCTATATACTGAAAGAAAGATGTCCAGCTATTAAGATAAAACAGTCAGGCTACCAAACTAACTAACAAATGCCCTTGTACTAAGACTTGAAGTACAGCCTTAGACAAAAAAAAGATAAATCCAGATTATTTCATTGCTAAATCCCAAGAATTTTTTTCTAACAAGGTGTGATAAAGCAGGAAAAAAACGCAGAAGTTAAGGGTTAAGAAACTCTTGCCTGCATTGGCTTTGCTCCACTGAACCCTATCCAGGATGCCAGCAAGCTCATTTATCAAATTCCAGCTCCCACAGTCTTAGTTCATCAGGGCAGGGCACCTCCCTCAGAGCCTTTTTTTTAATCTCAACACTCCAGTAAAAACAATCCAGAAAGTAAACACAACCACAGATCTATCTGTCTGTCTGTCTGTCTGTCTGTCTGTATAGTTTTGATTTAGTTTGAATCTCTTAAAATCAGGAAAACCAGGCGTGCAGGTGGCGCAGTGGTTAGCGCGCACAGCCCATGTATGGAGACCTTAGTCCTCGACGCGGGCGACACAGGTTCCAATCCGGCATGTGGTCCTTTCCTGCATGTCTCTCCCCCCTCTCATACCCCATTTCCTGTCAATCTACTGTCAGAAAAAACAAGCCACTAGTGGCGTAAAAACTCAAAAAAAACAAACAAAAAAAAAACATTTAAGAAAACCAATCTTGTGAAATCCATTTTTGTTTCCACAGCCTGTACTATTATTTTAACAAAACATCTCAAAACAAATGCTTAAAATTAATAATTAAAATTCCTAAATTATAAGGCCTTAATTTAATGTCAGGAATAAATAATACAACCTTTTGTGTAATATGAAACTAAAATACATTTTTCTGGATAGTTTTCCTTAAGGCTGTTTATTTCCATTTTACTTTGCTCACTGGCTCAGGAAATGGGCTTCCAGAATGGGCCATTTTCCTTTCTTTGTCTTGTTGTAGTAAGAAGCATATGTAAATCAAGGTGTTACTGTCCTCAGGACCATAGCTGACTTGAAAAACACTGAGCTCCTCTGAAATAGTTTTAGAAAAGCACAGAAATATTGTGTTTTATTAAGTAATACACATATATAAAACAAAATCCTGTCCTAATTTCTAAACATTGCCTCTTATCAAAACAAACATCCTCTAAGGGAGCAGAACTGTTGTATATTAATTTAATTTAACAGACATTAACACTGCTGTCAGTAGTATATCATTTTTAATCAGTAAAATAAAAATAAGTTGAACATGGAATCCTTTCTTTGTCTTTGTTGCTTCTGCATTCATTATTTCCATGTTTAATTTCACTTTATTTTCTACAACAGTAAAAAAACTCCAAATATTCATCCTGTTTCTCTCCTCTATGCGCCTCGCAGATCAACCATGTGCGGCTTGGGTTGCACAGCTGGTCAGAGGGTGATATATACATGTGATATGCATAGTAAAGCTTTTCTGTGAATATCTATGAGACGGACGGCGACCTTTTTAAGAAAACCGAGGACTTCCAAAAGATATGGAGAATGTGTTGATTTTGTATTAAATAAATTACTGGCATTAAAAGGAACATGTATAATTGTGTGTTAACTGTGACAGTCCTAATTGCAACTGTTTTTAACTGTTGAGATCAAGTGCCAAGGAAGTAAATAAAAGCCACTTTTCTGACATCACATCCTGCAACCGAGGTCATATAAGCAATTGTCCGTGTTCAGCTTCCTTTGATTAACCTCTGGCTTGAACCTGATAAGGCCAACCGATCCTTTCAATTGAAGCTAACCCAGTTAGCAACCATATGCCTCCGGAGCAGTCTACTCACTGGACCGAGAGACTAAAGCCTGCCTACGTTCCCAGAGCCGAACATTGTTTCCTGCTCAAAGCTGAACGCGGTGTTTTCCTGCAATCCAAGCCGAGTTGGACCCAGTGTTTCGGAAGCCTGGTTTGCAGAGGAGATCCAGTTCTAACCGGAGCCCAAGTCTGCATCCAAGGAGAGCCGCTGGACAGCCTAAGCCGAGCGGAGCTGAACTGAATTGTGCTCATTTTAGTAGCGTTAGTTTTAGTAATTGTAGTAAATAAAGGTTCCATTGTTTAACTTCTTATCATTTTGTTTATTTCATACAAGAAATGCTTAATCTTTCAGGTTTGAATCATTTCTTTTGGGTAATAGACGAATTAACAGAAACATTTTATGGGTTAATAACTCTGCTAATAACTGTAGTCTAAATTGGTGAAAGGCGCCTTGGTTTTAACAGCTGGCCCATGAGCTCAATGTGAGTAAAAGGCTAAAAACCCCTGTTATTAAGCAGGTTGCAGTTATAATCATCAACTAACAAGTTATTTATTTAACTCTTGATTTTGAATGAGCTTTTAAATAACTAAAACTTCAAGTTCTAGTTATTGAATATATTCACAATTCTCAGGAAAGTAGCCACTGAAAGATGGGAGAGAGGGCTGCATGTGAAAAACTGGGGAAAGGTCTTTATTTCATCAGTAAATATTTTTGTTTTGTATTTTATCTAATCAGTTTTATGCGTTTTGGATAGAATACCAATCTATCGTTGGCCTTTTACTGGGTTTTATACCAAGTTATGTGTCCTAGAGTCTTGCATGGATTGTGTCCTCCTGGAACAGAGGCCCTTGTTCTTTGCACGTTCTTTCCCCTTTTCTTCTCAACTTAAATATAAAGTTTTTAAACAGGAGAAAACTGAGGAGAGATGTCTCAATAAAAAAATAGATAGGTATCCTGGTGGCTTTAGACAGTATGTGTATGAATCATCGTGTTGGTGTGCTGTAAACTGAAACATGAGTTTGTTTTTTTATTTTCTCTGTTTGGAATGGCGAGCCAGAGAAGTGGGTCTCATCAGAGGGTTGTATATTTGTAGTGGTGTAATGGGGTCACGGTGGATGTGTGGGACAGAGAAGGTCTCTGCTCCAAAGCCTCAGAAATGGAATGATGGTTAGTAGGAAACAAGCAGCAAAGGGGTCTGAATAATGTATTTTTATTTTTTTTCTGTGCTGCTTTGTGCTCCCAACACCACCCCATGTGCCTCCAAAACTATACTTAGATTTTAAAGGAGCTCCATAGGCCCTGCAGTGTTAAAGCAGAGGATAATGACACAGGGAGCAGAGGATAAGAAGTGGGAAGCTGACTTGGGACAAAGTGAGATGTTGACTGACAGAATGATGTAAACCAAGTGTTCTACTGTTAACTTGCCAGAAACAGCAGGTTCTGATTTGTGCAATTATGGCAGAGTTCTCCAGATAAGCAATGACAGGTTGGCCTCAGTTTGTAGAGGACAGCGAGTGGGAGGAAAAACATTAGCAGGGGTTGGACAGGAACCAGAGATAGGTACAGAATGCAGCCGGTATCCCAAGACAAAATCTGCTCCTACATAGGTAAGTAAAAACATTCATCATTAACAGACTAAAATTCAACAAAATGTAAACCATTTTTAACATGAGACAAACTTAAATTGGTAAAAAAAAAGATGACAGTTTAGTGGTGAACTCATTGCTGTTGAAAATGAACAGAGGTGGTGTTTGTGTTGTACAGCATGACACACAGCAAAGTATTTGTTGGTAGGAGGGCATGAATTATTTTTTTTACAAATGCTGCAGAGCAAAACAAAAACAAATTAGTTTTTGAAAAGGAATACACTGAGGCGTTATGTTTTAATTAAAATGTTTGCACGATAATAAGAAAATTCACTTTTTACAGGAGATCTTTGAGGCTTTCAACAATCAAGGTTAACTGCTTTCATTTTATTGGAAACTGATATAAAATATGAAACTGTCATGACTGTGCTATAATAAGGAATCATGGGAAGAGAAAGCATAGCCTCTTTCATTTTGGGGGGTTTCCACACAGCATGTTTAAAAACGATTTCCAATCATCAATCCAACCCTCAAGTGTCAAGTTGCAACTGAATCCAAACTGGCAATTATTAACAGGTAGATAGTTTAAAACTAACTACAAGTATAAAGAAAACTTGAATAATTTACACAGTGGGGTTGATGTAATGAACTATACAGCATGGCCAGTTTGGATTTGACTAAATACGGACTTATGACCAAAATACCGTGTTTCTGATTATTTGGAGCCCCAATTAATGTGTTCCTTTCTACCTGGCATTGTAGTAACCACTATAACCAGTAACTGCACTGTTTTTTAAATTATATGTAAATATATATAATTTAAATAATTGATTAACAGAATAACTAGACGTGTTGCTGTGTTCATATGTTTATTCAGTAAATTAGGAGCATAAAGGGTTTTTGAAAGAAAATGTACTTAGATATATGGTTTTTAATTAAAATTTGATTAACTGAATAATTAATTAATTAATCACAGTCCCTGTAATTAACCTCCAAGTCAGTCAACCTCCAGTTTTTGTTAAATTGCTCAACAGGCATTATTTCTCAGCTTCATACCTATTTTGTTGAAGGCCGTGAAAGTACAAAAATATAGAAGTCTAACATGTCTTCATTGTTCTTTAACAAAATACATAATCACATCTGTATAATGAATTTATTGCTCTCTTCTCCAAACACACACCACATGGTGCGGATTGGTAGACAATGTTTTCAGATACTGTAAGGGCTCCTTATTTATCAATTATTGCTTCATAATTGAACTTCTATTTGTATTTAAAGTCCTGACAACAGGAAATGTACCCAAATTCTGTGACACTTTAGATAATAAAACATGCACAATTACTTTAACTAGTAACTAGTTTGATTGTGCACTAACTGAGTTACAAATCGGTTACTTTTTTGAAGACATAATTAGTAAGTACCAATAGTTATGTTTTTTAAGTAACGTTATTAACACTGGTGTTACCACAGTTTTAATTTAGATTATAAAGTAGAATTTGTTGTGTTTTATACAACTGATGTTAGACTATAAAGACTTTAACATGTTGCAAGGAGCAGCTCAGTTTAAAAATGTCCTGATAACCTGAATTGGAAAAGAGTAAGAAACTGTAAGACAAACAGCACAGTTAGCAGTAGTGTAATTCTTTGTTACCAAAGTCCCTTTTTGGCTCCAATTTCAAACTTCAGTTCCATGAATGATGGAACAGTAAAAGTACACTGTCTTACAATTAGCAGTTGATCAGTGTTTCATATCTGGTTCTAAAATTCCTGTTTTCTGGACTTCTGCGATTCAGGATAACGGAGATTTTTACTTATTCGTGGTAAGTAATTATTTTGGTTATTGCCCTTTATTAAAAACTGTTTGTTTCTTTGGTTTCCACTTTATTTTTCCCCTCAACATACAATCAGTTGTGATTTGTTTGCCTCAGTCTTTTTCTTCTGTTCTTGCTTTTAGTTCTTTTTCACACATTGTTGAAAAGGTTCTTTTGGTTTTGGATGTATTTTCCTCTGTTTGTGAAACACCCTTTTTTTGCCTTGCTCCACTGTGCATGGCCTCTTTCTGTTTTCCAATCTTTGATTTCTGGGATGTAACCTCTTCATGTTTTCTTTATTCCCCTTTCTGAGCGAACTGGTATACGGTATAAATATTGTACTGTTGTTTTTCAGTAGTTTCAGTGCTCCAGTGATGTTCTGGTCATCCGTTTTTGAACTGGGGAGAAAATGGAATTAGGCAAGTTTATCTCTGGAGGTAACTGTACTAGTTTGCAAATGTGCTCTGAGTTAGGACTGCATATTTTATTTAACACAACAACATCTGTGCACCAACCTTTACTAATCTAGAAGCAGATTACTCTTTGGCCCACTGTCCTTAATTTAGTGTGCTCTGAGAATATGAGATCCCAGCAGATGGAGCAAAGTGTTCAGGATGTGTTTCACCAAGCCAGATCTGGGAAGAAAAGTCAATGTTTGCTCTGCTGAGAAGCCACAACTCATCCATCTTGTTGTTCAGATTGCTGATACTTGCCAGTTGGATTGACAGGATTGCAGTTTGGAAATTTCTAAGTTCTCCGTGTAGCAGGTGCTCCAGCTCACCTCTCCCATCTGTGTCTCATATAATTCCACAGAGAGAGAAAAAGACGGTGCTTCTCCAAACTGCAGCACGACTGGATACCATAGGACAAAAAACATCTGCTTAAAACATTTTGGTCACATGATTTAAAGTCTTCCAAATCTTCCCAAAATCAAGCTTATTACTTTATACACCTATATGCATCCTGGAGCCACTTTGCAAAATTTTATTAATGAATTCAAAGTTTACGTTTTTTAAACGTGTCTGTAAATATAAATGCAATATTTGTAAACAAAGTTTCTTCAAGGCTCAGTGACAGTAGAGGAAACAGACTGAGAGAGACGCTCTGAGCACATTTCTGCTCCATACAACAGCAAAGAAGATGACCCAATTTAACTGTGACTTAACCCTTGTTTCTCTACCAACAAATGACAACCCAAAAGGTTTCCAAACAGAAGTGCATCCTTTTGATGCATCTAAAAGAAACTGGTACGGCAATATCACTCTGAAATGGTGTGTTTTGTATATGTGGTACATTCACTGCTGCACTGTGGTGGCCTTAATAATATTTTGCTAAACTATTTCTGAGAAAATATGTAATGTCAGTGATACAGCCCCCATAATAAGAAAAGGAGAATCACTTTAGATGTCTGCAATAAATACTATGATTAAGGAAAGTCTGACCTGTTTGTATCCTGTATTCAAAAGCTCTGTTAGCTGACAACTTATAGGCTACAAACTTTGAAAGCAACTTAAAAAGATTCACATCACACCCCAAACTTATGACATTATAAATGTATCAAGCAAAAACAACAAAAAAACCTGCAAAAACACTGTCAGTTAGTAATGGGCCTCAGTAGTAGAGTAAAGGAACCTGATTTTTTTTATTGGCCTCTTCTTAATTAGCTTTAGTGGTATTCTGGAAAGAGACTATTTGCAGCTACAAATAAAAGAGAGATATCGACGTTTCCTTGCATAATAATCTTTCCTATGATGCAAAACAGAAGTGATTTTATTACATTTGAATTTATGAATGAATAAGCAGAGAACAATGAAGGAACTAGAAGAAAAATTATGGAAGGAAGGAGCATCTACAAGGAAAAGATGGAAGATTAGCTGTGGAAGAAAAATCTTAGTGGTTCTAAAAGAGCTTAAGGAGCATCTAAAGCCACAAATAAAGCTCCCACGCTGTTGGAAGGTCAGTGATCTGAACCAGTTTTCTCACAGGTTTGGACGTGCTGCTGATGTCAGCCAATAACGTGACACGCGTGACTTCTTCTTATGATGAAACCACGTATATTTAGAAAACAACTAGCAGAAATTGGAATCCTTTTCCGTTTTACCTTGAAAACACCAACAAAAACATGGTAATGTCGTGTTCAGCATATGGGTGTACTACCGACATGAAGAAAGGATGGCGTCTCATTTTTATCGCTTCCCTAAAGACAGGTGAGCGAGATGGGCGGCTGCGGTGAAGAGACAGAGCTGGAACCAACTACAACCAGCAGAATATATGGTCATCACTTCATAAACGGTTAGTTGTTCTGCTCAAATTATTGTTGTAGAGATTTTTTGTGTTTAGGCAGATATGGAAATTGCCTCTGATGCTAGTCAAAACAAGGACAGAGTTTCATCTTTTGACAGGCATGCAGGGTTTCCCCCAGCGTATCTTTAGCTTGGTGGGTAACTAGGCTTTACTTGCCCCCCACCAGGAAACACAAAATAGCTGAAGGCATCTAAACTTTTACAGGCCTTCAATGCTTTTCCTGAAAAGTAAGATTGGCGATTCAACAAATAATTGTGCAGGTCATGATAGGTGAAGTCTGGGATGTCTGTATATTGATGGTCTTGAATCTGTGATCTCTTTTATTATTACTTTGCCCACTGACTGACTGTTTACTTAACTCACTATCCTGCACTGCCACTTTTATCCTTTGTTACTAAGTTATCTTATCTGCCAAATATTTATACATGTACTGTAATATTACTATGCTAACTTTTTAATGTCCATATTTCACATGCACATATTCACTGCTATTAACATGTGCATATTAATCGGTTTTTTAGTACTTTTATCTCCTAGTAATATCGATCTGGCAACTGCTCTAAATTTACTTAGTATTTAGGATTATGGGGTTTTTAGTACTTTTTATCTCTTAGTAATG
>JAUZNJ010013570.1:0-17679 GCA_034780135.1 Jordanella pulchra
CATTATGCTGCCAAACTACAAACAAACTGGGATGGTAGCAGGAGTGTGTGTGTCCTCCTGTGTGTCCATTACAACAAACACTGGGAAGCCTCAGAGGGAGAGAGCAACTGACCACAGCACTCATCACCAGCTGGTGATGAGGTCAGGCTTTACGGCTGACCCCCAGAACAAGAGGTTCTGTGTGTTCCGAAATGGAACGTGACCCATCTACATTTACTCTACGTGAGTGCTCACAGAGTTTGATATGATTGGTGTGGCTCAACACACAAAATCTAAGGATTTTTTTTCTTTTCTATTTTTTACCTACAACTTGATGAGCTCTTTCTTTTTAAAGACAGTCCAGGATCTCTTCAGGAAAATTCTGTTTAATAATTCATATACAGGCTATATAATATACCAAAAGATTTAATTAGATTTCTATCAAAGGACATCATAGTGTTTTATGCAAAGGCATAATGTATAAATCTTAAAATGTTACCTATTAACATCTATTAACATAGAAATAGATGCAGAAGTTCTCTTCTCTTCAACTAGAGATCTTTCCGTGTCAATCAACATTGTTTCTACATAATAAAAGAGTAAAGCGGAGTAGAAATAAACAAAATACTGTATAGCAACAACTGTATTTTTTTAACACAGCTCTACTTTAATTTTAGAAGGTTACACTTTGTTCCATTCTCAGTATTTGTTTCACACAGGAAAGGTATTAGGGACGCACCAACTCCAAGCTTTTTTATTGCATATTGTAATAATTTGATTTCTTAAAAAAAAAAAAAAAAATTAAAAACACAACATTGTATGTTACTACATAATAAAGGTTAGTTAGATATTTTCAAACTTGTTGATTGTAAGATTTTTCCCATTTTACAATGAAACCTTTCCATATGCGAAACATGTTTTTTTATGTATGTTGTACATATTTCACATGGGTAATTGGAAAGACAAACATACTTAAATTTTATTTTCACATGTGAAATTAGGATTAAGAAGGTTCACGACTAAACATAACCAGAAAACAATTCTAACTATATGACTATATAAATATATGACTCACTAAATATGAGTCTATTTATAAACTGTTTTGTGTCCAAGCAATACTTCACAAATAGAAAGACAATGGCAAAAACGGCATGTACTTTGAATTATGTGTCTGAGTTGATATTTCTTGTAACATTAATAGTTACTAGAAGAACAAAAACACATATTTTTATTTTTTTTATTTTGCACATAAAAAAACAACTACATTTATTATAGCATAAAAAGGGGTCTGATGAGATAAAAATATGGAAATCAAACGTTTATCATGTCTCTCCACCTCCAGATGGATGAGACAGAATTTGCAGCTCATTGTCAGTTGTGAGCTTAGCTCAGGGTCTCTGTTTTAAAGAAGTGGATTTGTTTTTTTCCTTTTCTTAATGACCGCCAAAAATTTGGACCTGGATTCTGCTAACATTACCAGAATTTACCCTTCCATTCCCTTTTAGATAAAGTCTAGTCCTGGGCTGTTAGCTACTTCATAATCCCTAAGCAACATTACCACCCCCATGTGTTTGAGTTGCCAACGTTGTTGTTCTATTCATTTTTTTCCCTTACTCAGCCTTATGTTTGGTAATGGTGGCCAAAGAGCTCTATAATGTTCTTCTTACTGACCCAGATGTTGCTTTGCACACTTCCCCACCTTTTATCCGAAACATGTTGGTCAGCTTTCCCTCTTCTGATTATTTTATGGTGTCTGTCTGCTTCATTGCTGCAGGGAGAAACAGTGCAGTGCTGCACCTTTTGTCAGCTAAACGCTCATCCATTGGATCTGCAGTTATATGATAAGGATTTTAACAATATTAGAATTTCATATTTTGGTTATTGTTGTCATTTTACCTGTTTCTAAATACAACAGAATAAAAATGATAATAACTTTACTTATTGGCACCTCTGGGAATGTAGTTAAAAGGAAAAGTACAAAAAAAGAGATAAATTGACTCACATTTTGATTGTAATCAATAATCTCACAATCTCAAAATTAATATTTCAGAAGAATATAAACAGTGGTTATATTTATTAACTGAGGTAAAAGCACTGTTTTGACAGCTATCTGTCTGTGTGTGTGTGTGTATATGTAGTGGTATTAGATAAATTAGATCAAAATTTATGCAAACATGGAAAGTTACTTTACCTAAAAGACTTTTTGAGAGGTGAATCTCGTTTTTTTTACAGCCTCTATGACTTTTTATTTACTATGGATATAAATAATATAACCACAGATGTTTGTTTTTTTTTAGTCACTCTTTATTTTTTTAAAAACAAGGAAACATATTGTGTGAGTAATACATCAGTTGACATGTGATAAGTGAACAAGTTTTTAATGAAAGAAAATTCCAAGACTTGCTTTTACAGACCCGCTGCAATGTTTGTCATCTTGTACTCAAGCATTCATCAGTAAAAAGTGATACTAAGCTGTAGGTTATTTGAACACTATACCATGTTTGTCTATTGCGTAGAAAGCCACTTTATAATGACCAACGGTTTATGGTTATAATGTAACAGCTGAAGAAACAAAAATATTTCATACAATCATATTCTGTGTAGAACCCCCCCCCCCCCCAGGATATTTAAAATTCCTGCACCAGGCAGTCTTACGTGACATGGGGCCCTCTTGCCAGTCGGATCAGGTAGAGCATGGCCCCCGAGAATCCCAGAGTCATGAAGAAAAACTGAGGGATTAACTGAAGACAGGAAAGGAAGGATGAATTAGTCCTAAACCACTATGATCCAACATAAGAACAGTACATCATATGGAGCTGTGGGCTATGATAACAACATGCATCTGTTGTGAAACACACACCCACACACACATGCAGGTAGTTATTATCATTCTTCTTTCACCTCTCCGTGGCCTTTTGCATATGGATGAAGCTCAGGCCATGTGTGAGGTTGTTCACTGTCAACATGGGTAGAACCGACAAGGACACCAAGGAAGCAAAAACCATCATCTGCATGTGTGTTTGTGTGTGTGTGTGTGTGTGTTTGCAGCAGATTTTCTTAAACGCTATACCTGTCAGACTGAGAAAAACACACACACGTCTTTCCAAAAAAAAAAATCATATTAAAACACGTACTGCTGGTGAATATGTGTGCAGAGGTTCTAACTGCTGACACAGATAGGAATTAGAGTAAAAAAAGCATGTTAAGGGGACAGGGGGATTATGTGATTTGTCATCTTAAACACCTAAGCTTAGGTGAGAGAAACCATAAACTGCGCTGCATCTATTTGTCAACACTTTCCTGCGTGGCGCTAAGCACGAGTCGGACGGGGGAGTCACACCGCTGGAGAACAGCTGTTTGCAGCTCAGACGGATCTAGTTGAGCTGCAGAGAGCTGACAGTTTGATCAGGTTGAACTGAAGGATGTCTCTACTCAGCTGCATCCAGACATCTGTCTTCCTCTAAATGCAGTGCCACTTGCCTCGCTGTTTAAGAGGATGTCTAATGACAAAACTTTTCCTCCCCCCCCCCAACATTAAAACTTCTGGTGAATACTGCAGCATTTTCTCTGGTTAACACCCAGAAACCAACAGGAGTGCTAGAAAACATTGTACCAGAAAAATGGGATCATGTTACACAAACACAAGTCAGTAAAAATAAGTTGTGTTATTTGACCTTTATTTCCTAATCTCAGCAATAAAGGGAAATATTATAGCATATTCACTTAACTGCATTGTATTTAAAACCAGATGCAAATGCATCTTTTTGTGAATACATCTGACATTTCTATAGATTGCATTTGTTCATACATTTTAAAGGTAGTAGTTTCGTAGAGGGGAGTAACAGAGGACATTCAAACATCTCCCTAAGCCCCACACTCATATCTATAGGGCTAAGGTTAAAATGAACTATATTACAAAGATTTCTTTTGCTCACCTGAGTAATGTACCACTCTTAATCCATTGGGTTTAAGATGATATTGATCCATCTTTTTCCAGTTATAACAGCCTTAACTCTTTTAGGAATCCTTTCATCAAGGTTTAGGATTTCCTTCTTTTTTTATGAAATATTTTTAACCATTGCTTCCAGAGGAGTATTTATAAGGTCAGACACTGATGTTGGAGGTGAAAGACCAAATGAATGTTTCTGGTCTAATACATCCCGGAGGTGTTCTGTTGTGGTCCAGTTAGGACTCTCTGCAGGTCTTCTCATTTCCAGCAAAACATTTTGTGGAAACCAGTTGCTGAACGATCAGGATTTATCTAATTAATGGAGATTCATCAGAATAAAGTTTCCGCTTCTCAGAAGTCCACTATCGCTGTTAATGTATTCTCTTCATCATAAAAGGCTATCGGTTTTCAGTAGGAGGGAGAATTTATTTGCATTAAAGATCAGTCTTGCATATCGAGGTCCTGACATTCATCTCCCAAAAAGCCAAGGAGGTCTTTTCAAAATGTTGCCGTCCGTTTTAGATGTTCATGTGTCTAGGAAACCTTAATGTAATTCCGCTCAGAACTGTTATATGCACTCAATTTCTGCATCAGAGTTTCAGTTCATTTATCCAGATGCAAACTCAGATAGCAGTAATTATTGTAAAGGTATGTAGGTTTCTTATTGCAGTGCTGCTTGAGGAGACCAAAGGTCCCACATATTGGATGGTAATTCTGAATAATTTAGAAATTAATCTAAAAACTATTTAGGAGCAAATATTTTAATTCAATTTGTTTACTTAACAAAAACCTTTGATCAAATCAAGTTACAACTTTCCAGGACTGACTCCTCCTCAATTAATATATATTTTGTCCATCCATCCATCTATTTGCATTGTTTTCTATCCTCCCCTCAGTCTTTTCTTCTGTCCATCTGCCATCCATCCATTGTTTTGCCAACCGATTTATCTTCTGTGAACCATTTGTCTGTCCATAATCCATCCATCTCCTTACAGCTGCTGTTTCTGTATATTTCATACTCAATCTCTACAATCAGTAAAAATATCTACAGAAATTTCATGTTGAACCAAATGCTACAAAATGTGTTTTTATTTCAGTTATAGTTCAAATAATACAGCTCAAACTGTAACTACAAAAAAGAAAAATAAAGAGATTTGAGCAAAGAAAAGTGTTACTTTGACTTTTGGAGCTGTATGGGGAACCCTATATGTGGTATACAGAATCTCTACAGACTTTATGACCTTGGAAATTGGTTCATAGAAAGCACACACACTGTAGGATGAGTGCAGAGGCATCAGCTCTGTCATCGCTAGAGTAAACACAAGCAGCAATGCTCACACACATACACATAGAAGCAGGTCAGCTTTGATCTGACACACACACACACATGCAAGCATGAAACAAATAATGAAGACACGCTTGTGTAGGAAGTCTTCTACTGCATGCTGCTCATATCTTCCCACTGAGCCACACAACTGAGCAGTTCACCTTTCACCATCCAGGCTGACCAGTATAGGAAGTGTTTTATACTCGCAGGGGTTCGATACTCTTGCTGCCCTTATTACTTTTCTGGTGTGCTGCCAAGCCTGCCCTGTCAGTCCATGAATTTGGGTCACCCTCAGTATAGCTCTGAGGCAACAGAGGGGAAAAAAACAAGCACACACGCAGCTTGTGTCGTCCTTTCTTCTATTTATTTATTAAGATAGTAAAGCAAATTAAGAAGGCAGGGAAACGATGTGCTGCTGCAGAGCCGGTTTCAAACATTTTTACTTTATTTAAGAATATGCATTCAAGGGTCTTCTTTTAAGTTTTCTGTGCATCTTGAGCTTTCAGCTGAGCAGTTTGCCTTTTTCTCTGTGTTGGTTCTGTTGTGGGTTTATTTTTTGCATAAATTACTCAGTAATAGAAGCTGTCAGGGCAAAAAATAAGTCTCATAGAACAGGACATTGTTTCTGTTTGGAAACAGCACTGGCTCCTTTCTAATCTAGTAATAAGGAGCCAGAATAATAAAAAATAATATTTATAATAAATAAATCATAAATATAATATATAAATAATATATATTCATAATATTTATAATGAGAACAATCTTTAAATGGCTCGTTAGCCCATTTTTCCCGTGCATAAACCTTTAAAAATGCTTACTGAAATTAAGTATTGATTTTATTCCAACAAGTTAGTGTGTAGTCAGTTCATATTGCTTGTCTATGTATTAATCAGAAAGTTATAAGGATAGTAAAGTCCTTATGAGGTTCTCTTGACTCATATCAACATATTTACACAAGGAAGGAATACTAATTAATGTCGTAGAAATAATTAGCACTCAACAAACAATAAGTAATCCAACCTACCCCTGGATGTTTCTTCGCATGCTGAATCATGTGCTTAATCATCTTTATTAGTCCTCTGAAAATGAGTCCGCCTTAATAAAAACTAAACCACATAAAAAGAAGGGCCCAGTCACCAGCTGATGACTATATCCATGTGAGATAATGTCTCTGTGCGGATTTATTGAAAGAGCATTTTTTTTTGTTGGCTGACGTACAGTTTGTCCCCCAGAGCAACAAGACCTGTTGCCAGTCTCCCGTTCTGCCTCCCTCCCACTGCACAAGAGAGAGGGTCAAAGGCGAGAGAGACAGAGGCAGAGACGTAAGTCCTAATCCTCATAATCACATCTGTTCGAAGCGCTGTATGTTTCCACTGAGGCTCACCCAGTTCTCTGTGTCCTAAACTGTTTTTTTGTGATTCAGTAGGTTACCTGCTGGTACCAAAGCTATGGTGCAGAACAATTTGTTATTGTCAACAGATCACTTTTTTTAAAAGTGCAAATCCTGCTTAAACCTCTGAAATGATGCTGCCTTTTATTCAGTCTGTTAAGGTAAGAATGAGAATTGATAGCAACGGCGAGCTTGTCCCCTGGGTGCAGACCATGATAATGGCAATTGATTAGTCAATGATGCTGCACTTGCAGACTTTAAAGGTTCCCTTACAGCCCTCTGCAATCTAATGAACCTAATGCAATTAATACTTTAATGCTATGCAGGGGAAATTGCACAACCTATTGCTATTCTTTACTTAAGGAAACTGCTGTTTTACACTGTTTATCAAAGTTACGTGAACAGTGCAGAGTAACTTTACCTTGTGTCACATCATCATGATTTTTTGTTAAATTTTTGACCCCTCAAAAGAATTTATTTGGATATTATTTGACAGAAAAGTAAACTGGTTTATGAGAGTTAATAGCCAAAAGTCTCATGGTGACTTTGATCCAACTGACAGTCGGTCTCTTTGGTGTGAAAGTCGGTTCCTAGGTGAGGTTGCAAAGATCCAAAGCAGAGGTCAATAAATTTAACAGAAGCCATTGGTGAAATAAAGCCATAAAAAGTATTTGCAGTTTCTAAGAAGACATGTGCAGAACAAATGAACTGTTTGTCCAATGTGAAAAATGTATGTGTGGAGGAAAATTACAACTTCATATCAATGTGAAAACTCACTACCACCCTGGTGTAAAACATGGTGGTAGCAGCATAATGTTGTGCAGATGCTTTTCTTTAGAATTGTCTGGGAAGGCGATCAGTAGATAGGATTATGTAGGGAGATAAATATAGACCCATCCTGCAAGAAATCCTGTTAGAGACTGCAGAAGTCTTTCCCTTAGCACCTAGCAGGACAGCGACCCTAAACCTACAGCAAAGAAGAGTTTTAAGCATAGCATTTTTATGCATGTTAACCGCCCAGTTTACATTCCCTGGATTTATTTGTAAAGATAAAAACGCATAAAATAAGTCAGGAAAATTAAAAGTCAGAAATAAAATGATTAAGAGATAAAAATGTTTTTATTAAACAAATCCAAAACTAAATCAAAGCCTAAAAGACAAGAAATGTTATTTTAAACAGCTTGAGGATCAGAATATAAAAGAAAACTGTCCAAACTAAATAATAAACTAATGAACAGATCACTCTCCAACTGAGAGCCAACAAGAGGACCAAAGCCACCAAATAAATAGTCTGTCAAACAACACTCATCACAAACAGCTCCTGGATTGCCACTGAACCAACTTCTTGCACAGCTTTCCTCTGTGATGAGCAGCTATTCAACTTTATTAACTGCAGGATCTGCAGGAGGCAAATGACCTACAGAAAATCAGAGAAGTCCCACTTCTGAATGTAACAAATTTACAATCTGTGACAAGACTTGAAAATTTCCGTTCTGTCCATTCTGTCTGAAGTATTTTGCAAAGAATAATGGCCAAAAACCGTAGACCCATTCCCCAGAAGGCTGCAAATGATGTAGAAGATATGAATTAGTTATGAATATATGAGCAGAGAAAAACGGATTAGCACAGCCAGATAGCATTTAGCAACATCCCCGAATGGGTGTAAATGTTGAATGTTGAAGAATATTCAAAGTTGAATAATAAATTTTGGGAAGACATTGGGATTTAAGTGCTTTTTAGCTTTGGGGGTGTGAGAGAGGGGCATATTTTCTTTATAGATGTTTCTGTTTAGAAGTGTTGACAATACACACACTTTAAATGTAGGTGGAAATAAAGATATTATGCAACTGTTGACTGTGAATATTATTTATTGTGATAATATTTAAACTGTCACTCTGAAAACATGATACAAAACACCCATACGTCATTACTCAGATTACACTACCTCCATAACTTGAGATGTCAACCCATTTCACCCATTTTTTACTTGTGTTTACTGTATTTAATTCTTTCTAAATGCTTGGAAGTGATTTATGTTGCGCTACCGTCATACTGCTATCTTATGAGTCCCCCAAGTTGTTTTACCTGATGCTTGTCAGTAGAGAAAATGCTATTTCTGTGTACCACATGTCAAAGGTAATGGGTGTAATTTTTCACCCAGCAAGGATAGGGAGATTGATGAGGGCTGATGGGAAAGGAAAGGTGTTCAACAAGAGAGGTTTGGAGGAAAATGAGATGCATTAAGACGAGAGAGGTGAGAGAAAATGTCGATATGCGCTCCCCCATTCACTCATCAGTCTTTCTTATTGTTCTCTTTAGCAGATTGCAAACTGAGTGTTTCAAAGAGACTGAATATAGTATTTAAATGCTTTTCCTATTGGTGTTAATGTTAAGAGGAGGGCTGGCTTTAATGAGATTTTCTTCTTATGAATTGATTCAGCACACTAAGGCTGTCTAGAATCCCGACCCCTCCTTGTTGGTGGTTTCCAGTAATCTTCACTTAAAGAATAAAGGACTTATCTTTAGGTAAAGAGTTTTTACTGCTCAATTGCTTCTACAGATTAGTTTAATACTTCTATGTAACCTGCTGCTAATTTAGTTTTTACCCAGAACGAAACACCAAATAAAGTTTACCAAGCTAAAGAGACACTGGTTTAAGCAAGTAAAGAAGTGTAATTTGAAAATTACATTATAAAAGTACAGTTCATGTTTTAATGCAGCTAAAAGTTTAAACGTCATTGAAAGCGGAAAACAGAGAAATACATATTTCTGTTTGCATCTTCTTTGTGGATTTTTCTTTCAACATTCACACATGGTTAAAATCCCAACTACATGCCATTTGTGGAAGGACATCATACTCCTTCACACTCACAGATTCTATAAATGCTCTAAGAGTTCAGATAGTAATTAGAGTCACTCATTTTCTGATACATTAAAGACCATAGAGGCTTCTCTAAACCAGGTTTGTAGCCTTGAACAGAGTGACCCAAACATAAAAATATTTGTTGTTGGAAAAAGGAGTTTTGGAAGCTGAAGTAGACTCATGGAAATATTACATATCATGAACATATTCCTGCTCTTAGACATTTCTTGATTAGTTTTTTTATAGTATAATCGACACAAAGTCACCACAGGAACTGTGAGCAGTATAGTTTAACTAATGAAGCAAGAGAACAAGTTCTGATTTTTAAACTCCATGGAGATTTTTACTATAATTGGAAAAAAAACCCTGGACAGGAATAATGCTAAGCAGAAGCTGACTGCAGTCTACAACATCTGTGTGGAGTTATCCATCTGCAAATGATCTCTTTTCAGTGTTTTAAAGTCAGTGAACATGTAAGAAAGTCTTAGTTAGACTGTTACCAGCGTCATTTGTAATTTCTCTGAGCAGAAGGCAAAAGTTGTTTTTAAAGCAGATGCATTTCAGCAAGTAACCATGTGTGACTGTGAGCATGAAAAACATACCAATCTGTTAAAATAAAAAGAAAAAAAAAGTCACCAGTTGTGACAAATTGTTTCAAACATGTGGACAGATGCAGATGAGTAACATCTCAACCGGCACATGCAGAGAGATACCAGACCCGGTGTTTTTAATATTGTGAGAAGTTTTTTTTAAGTAGGGCAGCGATGCATTTAAATCCCAGCACTGTGAGCGGTCACTGCATTTCTCACCACCTCGTTGCGGATCATGGTCATAACTTTGTGTGCTCAATATCTGATGCATTCAGTTCTGAAATTGCTTTGATGCATTTTTTGTCAAAGGGTTTTTTTCATGAATGCAAAAGACACATTGCCTCCATCATTCCTCCCTATTGTCCCTTGTACTTGTGAAAGTGCAATAATAATAAAGTTGAATTCTATTCTGTTCTATTCTGTTCTATTCTATTCTATTTCTGCTGGTCATGAATTGTTGTAACAATATTTGAGGTTCTGAGTAGAAACAAAGGCTGGCCCTGACAAACAACAACTGTCAGGACAAATTTTGTGCTGTAGAAGATTCGTTAGTAAAGATTGCTACATCCTTTTTGTTTTTATTTGAACTCTGGTCTTTATCTTTTTTTATTCTCATAATGCTTTGGCCAGATTTGATTTGTCTATTATTTGGAGTTTCATTTAAAAGGTAGATCTAAATATTTCCGCTAAAACCTTTGCTTTTTTATGTGGAAATAATGAAATCAATATATTATTTTCTCCTTTGTTTCCTCTTTCAGTATAAACTTGGTACAACTCTAAACCGGTTATATGTAATTTATTTATTTTTTTTTTTTTGGGGGGGGGGTATCCCACAAGTGTGAACTCTCTCTAATAACGTAAAAAATGTATGTTAATGACCCTATTCAAGCCAATGTTAGTAATGGTCAGTATACCAGTAAGATTTAAAAAAAAAACTTGTGTTTAAGCAGCTAAACACTACCTAACAACAATCAGACATGCTTACCACCACAGTACAGAGATTGCCCTTATCAAGGTATACAATATCATCTGCATAAATGCAGACAGTGGTGAAACCATAGTGCTGGTATTATTTAAACTTAGTGCAGCATTCGACACGAATCATCTCTTCATATTATTAGAGCATCTAAAACATAACAGTGTCTGCTTACCTGGTACATCGCTGAACTTGTTTAAATCCTATTTGTAGGTCGTGTTTTTTTTGTTTTGTAGGTAACTTTGCATCGGAGACTAAAAAAATTATGTGCAGGTGGTGTTCCTCAACAGTCCATACTGGGGTCCCTCCTATTCAATTTCAATATGACCACCTAGCTTAGATTGCAATATACCAAAATAGGTACCATAGCATAGACAACACACTGTCACAAGTGACTATGAACCCATTCATGCCCTGGGTAAATGCATAGAAGCAAACAGAGCAATGATGGATCGGACTAAAACTGAACAAACTGCATAACTAGACCAAAGGAGGATAGTTTAAAACTTTGTACACATCTTTCACAATTTTTCTACATCATCCCCACTCCCTCAAGCCCCCACCTAGAATTGGAAGTCACACTGTTTTCTGATGGAGTTCCTTTCTTTTCAGTCTCAGTTAAATAATTACCTAGGCCAAGAAGGGCTGTTTTCAAATTAACAAAAAAAGTTTTGGACTGATTATGATGAATGTTTGGATAAGCCCAGTTGTGCCAGATTTGAGTTAAGGTGTATTCTCTTTCCTATTCTGATGCAACTCGGATTCAAACCAAAGAACAGTCAACGGCTTTAACTACTCCACCATAGGGGATAGGGGAAGTCTATGCAAGCATATTTAACATCTGAAAGATAATTTTAGAGCAGCATCCACAGGTTATTGATTTAAACAAAAAACACCATACTGTGTGTAAATATTGACACCACTTAGCTAATTTCTTCCTGTAAGTCTGCCTAATGTGTTCACAATAACTTTGCAAACATCTTGGCTATGAAAAAGGTTAAATGTGGAAACACATCACCACTTATTAAAAAAGATATAAAAATGAATCCAGTCACACTCTCAGAGAAGAGAGGTTTACACCTTTAGAATTCACTTGCAGCTTCAGCTTCAGCTCCAGCGTGTGTTTAACACATGCTTTGGGTGTATTAAAGCGAAGCAAAAACACATTAAAAGTCAAGGTGAAGAGACACAATCAGCTGATGCATTTAGTTAGTTTTTCTTTCATCATCTTCTTTGAAAAACTTTGCTTTACAGACATGTTGTCAAAGGTGCCAGCAAACAAAGCTGGGTTTATACTTGTGACTTCCTGATTATTGGAGAAACAAAAAATACATATACTATAACACATTCTGCATAAAAAAGTCTGGGTATTTCTTTTTCAAAGGAAAAATCCTTTAGCAGCATTATAGATTAACTGGAGTATCATAAATTCTGCCAAATAGCCTAATATCATAATATTATAAGGGACGTCATATCTGAATGTGAGGGAAATAATGGCCTTTCCTCCCTCTGTCTGCAGGTCTTGATGAAAACCTAATTTTATTGCCACAATCATAATGGAATTATCTCCAGGTGTGAGGAGGGCATTTAATGAAATCATTACAAAGGATTACTTGCTCTTTTTCATGGTCTTATTAAAAGAGCTTTTGTGATTGGAGGCAGAGTGTGAGAGGCTGGACTTTTTTTCCTTCTCTCCACTCTAAGTGATTGCATGTTTGTCAGGCTTGCGGCTGCACCATTTGTGGCATGAAAGTCTGCAGGGAGTCATAAGATCTGATTGGGAATATTGGGGGGGGGGAAGAAAAATGAAAGCAAAAAAAAGTCAGTTAAATTGATGTTTGAACACGGGGCTCTAATTTTCTAATTATCATCTCTTCAAAGGGTACTTTTTTCTACTAAATGTTTATCTTTATCTCAATTCTACTCTTTAGGACAATAGACTTTCTTTTTCTCTTGTGTGCCTCCTCTTCTCCTTCTATCTGTTCTATTTCATCTTCCTCTCTGTGACCTTCCTCATAGTTTTCCTCCTCATTTTTCTCTATCCGGCTCTTCAAGCTCATCTACTTTTTATTAACAGCCATGTTCCTTCATCCCTCTCAGTATTGAACTGTGTTTAACCTCCTCTCTAAATCCTTTTCCTACTTTGCCGATGGGGAAGAGACGTACGCTATGGATGTTAAGTTTAATGAGCAGCACATCCACATAGCTGTAGCATTGTCGACCATAATTCTTTTTGATTGAATCTTCAATTGTAAAATCAATGTCTTCTTGCCCCTTTGCTCACTCCTAGTTGATATTTCTTTATATGACAAAGCAACTTTGTTTCTCCCCTCATAAACTTGTGTTGGCCTGAAGATCTGACATACATCAGTGTTTGATGGTGAATCTAGCCTCATTTCGGTCATCATTGCTGCTTCTGTCAAACCCAATAAATGTCCGCTTTATTAATCCCAATGGGGAAATTTGATTGTTGCTTTTTATTACTGAACACAAAAAGAGTGTTGTGCAGCATTCACATCACTCTGAGTTACTTCAGCTTTCTTTCATCCTCTTTCATAAAACACTTTCAGGCCTAAAATACCTGCTTCCTGTCTTTGTTTTGTTACAAATAAGGGCAGAATAGCAGCCATGGGTATTTCTCTGTTATGGCATAGAAAGTAGTCCCATAGTGTTGGTAATTAGGTATGAACAGCAGATTGACATGAGCAGCTGTCAAGCAGTTTCCTTCCTTTTCCTATATCATTCCAAATTTAAAACATATATGATAGATGTAAATGTGAGAAAAATGAGTGAATTTAAAAGAACATCAGGCAATGTAATGTTTTTGAAGTACAGCCATATCTAATGAGAATTTTTTTAATCAAGCTTGGTTGTCAGATTAAAAGTGCCTTTTAAAGATATGAAACAAAGCAGGATTAAATACCTTAAATGAAATATCACTTTTCTGGATCCAGTTATTATTTTTTAAATTGTTTTTTTTTCTTTGTTAAATGAAAATAGAACTCAGTACAACCCACTTAAAACATTTGAAAAATGCGTTTACAGCCTGGCTGAGACATACACATAGAGAGCGATCACAGAGATAATAATTTTGCAACAGAGATGTGAGGTGGAGGATTTTCTATACCATCGTCTCCAGACACTTGGTGACAGTGGTATATTAAGACAGTTGAAATAAGAGGAAACAAAGGAAGGTTCTGTGGAGATGGCCAGCCGCCCTGAGCCATATTATTAGCCGCTGACTCCCGAGGAAACCAACCATAGAATACGGAAACATTATAAAAGATGAATTGGTCATAATGTTTTACACATAGAGTAAATACTGAAATCCAAATTCTGTATCAAGACTGGCTCAGACTTGCTACCTTTGTATGAGATAGAGATAGAGCTTCCCTTTTTGGTGATTTCACAATAGTTATAGAGAGGGTGCTAAACAGAAGGTTTTGAACACAAAATCAGGATGGCAGCGAATGTGCAGTAAAAAGTTTTCCGTAGAGGAGATGCCAGTGGACTGGATATGCTATTGAAATAGGGTTCATGGGACTCCTATCTTCAGGAGTCAGTTGGTCATTGGCAGCAGCGAGATATTTCCTGTTGGTTGCCTGTTTGGATCAGATGAGATCAAAGGCTTCGTTCTGGTCAGCTTGATTTTTTTAACCAACCAATCCATGCATTTTGCACAGCTCACTTGGGTCAAGTATCTAACTCACCAAGGCTCCCAGACTAAAGACTCACCCTCACTCCCTCATAACCCGTCAGTCACATCAGGACAAAGTGACTGTCTAACAGGAAAAGGGAAGAACAGAAGGACAGAAGAAAAAAGCGCTCTGGCCTAAAAATGTGTTCTTAACACTGGTGCTTAAAAAAACATTTAAAAAGTGGTGCTATTTTTGGAAAGGAAGGGCCAAGAAAGTGTTTGTTCAAATAATGACCAACCAATGAGAAAATTAAAATTGGATAAATTCTAATAGGAAGATGACTTGGGTGTTGCATATTTAAGATTCTATGGTCTACCACATGGCAATAGCGCTGGCACTAGAAAGAGCCATTACCCAGAAATTTGACTTTACATGTTACACATATGTGTGTGATGTGTTGGGTTTAAGTTACAACCTGATGGAAAATCTAAGTATTAAAGGGGCTTGGTTTTGTCATGTGGGCTCTTTGTTTAAAACATAAAATTCCAAAAGAATACACTCTCCACAAAGCAAGTTTAGTTTTCTTCCTTGATTAATATATTTCATGGAACGGATACAGCATTATCCCTTTATTATCCCTGCCTCTATTTCAACGAAAGAGGCAATTCCAAAACTTAGGGACTCAGCTACAGGCAGCCAGTAAGTGTTGCTGCTTGTGTAACTTTTTACCAATCGTGTGAGAGACTTGAAAACAATGTTATAGAAACCATGGCATATTGATAATGTTGCTAACGCTACATCCACAATATCATGTATATCTACAAGTCAAGTACTTGTGCATTTTTTCATTAGAGAAAAGGCCTGTGAAAAAGGGTTAGAATGAGAATCATTTGAAAGTTTGATGTTTTTTCTAAAAGTAAACAAAACATGATTTTAAAGACAATCTAAGAACATTCATGGAATGTAAGAAAACCAAGTTTTGATTTCTTTAAGGACAGCGAGTGGGGGTTATTTAAAGAAAGGATCATTTGCCTTATTTGACATTATGGTTCAGGAGATGTACAGAAGAGGAGAGGAAGGACTTAACACATGTGCTGAAGACAATGAATGGGAAGATGGGATATCATCTGCCATATCTGGACTCTATGTTTAAGTTTTTAAAAAGGGCCAAATGCTCAGCATATCCCAATCACTAGGACTATGAGTCATGTTTCCTACTTCCATCAGGAAGGTGGTTCAGCTGCACTGAATCCAAAACAACAGGCTAAAAAACAGTAAATTTCCCAGTTTTGAAGGCAACAGTGCCACTGTAGGCACTCAGTAGTCCATTTCCTGACCAACATCTGAGCTTTGTTTGTTTAAATACGTCATGCCACATCCCTATCTACATATTTCATACTTCTCTTTAAGGGAAATTTTTCAGCTTCACTTTCCCTCTTGACATGGCTTTATATTGTTTAGGTTTTTATCCTTTTTCTTAAAGATATTCTAAAGAACTCCTTTCCAGAGTTTTTTAATTCAAACTATTTTCTATTTTTTCTTAGTCAAGTGTCAAAGCAAAAATTTTATTATTGGTTCATATGACAATAAACATTGTTGATTCTTGGGAAAACCCATTTCCCACTCTAAGAAATGTGAAGGTACTGTCTTTATTTTTGTTGATATTTGAGGAAATTAGGGATAAATTCTAAGATGTTATGAATCAAAGGGGAATTGTGTTATGATTACCAACATTGATTGCTTGCAACAGCCTTACTCTTAATCACCCTGCATGAAAATAATATTTAGCCAAACTATATTACCAGTACTAAAATACAGATATTCACCCTGTGGATCAATACCATACACGTCCATTTCCATCTTTTCTTTTTCTTCGGCAACATATTTTGTGAAAGTGTGTTTTTTGAAGGGTAAATGCACAATCTGAAAATGTGTGGATTCTTTGCAACCATATCAGACAGTCAACACTTTAGTCTCTCAGACTTGCATCTCAGATAGCCAGTTAACATTATAACAAGTCAGCATATGGCCAAAAAAATGGGCACAGCAGGGCACCATCCATCATGAGACATCGCATTATTAACAATAGTAGATCTTCAGCCACTTCTTCTCTTGCTGCTCGGCTGCCAGGGGCCATTTAATATTTTACACTCTGGTTAAAGCATAATAAAGCTGCAGTAGCCAAGTGACATGCTGCTTCATCTCACCATTAACACCAGAATAGCAAAAGAAAACCTAATTATTGATTAAAAGGATTCAGTTTGCAAACCAAACAGCAGGTAAAGAAATGCTTCGCAAGAGGCATCAAAAATGCAAGTGAACCACATAGTCCATTGTATGAAGATCTTATTAGACAACAATGAATTTGGTTCAGTGAAGGAAAAAAATGGTGTTTGGCTGGTTGAGCCATTGGGCTTTCTGTAAAATGTTCTTTCCCAATTGCAGAACACGTTGAATGACATTTTAATGGCATTTAAACTGTTATATGCATATATGATATAATGTGATTATTTGTTTGATTTTGGGCATATTTAAGTTTTTTTTTGTTTTGTTTTTTTAAATATTCTCATTTATTAAGGATCCTGCTTAAAAATATATTGTTGTACAAGATCTTAAACACCCCCCCAAAGAAATTCAGGGCTATTTGTCTTTATAGCACATTTCAGTATTAAATAAGATAGAGAGGTAATCTGGGTCATATTGACCACAAAACGGGCTTAAATCAGAGGCAACTGGACTTACTAAGTTATTCAGAAAATGTTTCACAGCTGTCCAGGAGTTTGTCAGTTCTGCTGGCTTTCACTTGTTTAACCTGAAGTTGGAGCGCTGATCTTTTTAACCCCCTGGAGTCACTGGATCTTCCAAGTCAGATCTTGAACAAAGAGGATAGATGAGTAAGAGGGGTAAATAAAAATATTTTTGTTAACAGAGAAAAGCCATCATTGAACAGAGAGGGAGGATCAAGGT
>JAUZNJ010013581.1:0-17677 GCA_034780135.1 Jordanella pulchra
AGTGTATAGAATTGTATCGTTTGCTGAATATCGCGATATATATCGTATCGTGAGCAGAATATCGTGTGTCGTATCGTATTGTGATATTTTTCTATCACTACAGCCCTACTCACGGCTACTGGCCTCCTCAAAAGAATCATCCTCTTTTCTGCCCGTTTCTTCTGTCTCTTTGGTGGACATGTTGGAGAGAAATCTGACTGCTCCGTCACGAACGTTCATTTCTGGGACTGCTCTGCTGTGCTTCATGATGCCGTAAACTGCAGGTTTATTGTTGTCAAACACAGTCGACGCTGTGCGTAGCCCTCGACTAAAGGACATGCCTTTCAATGGCAGCTTTTTCTAATGTCATCTGTGGATAGAAGTACGACTCTGGATCTACATAACTTGTACTAAAAGTAGTTTTTTGATTCTTTATTGGGGGGGGGGGTATTTTACTTGGATGACAGATGCAACTGATGCCAATACTGGACTCACTGCAGGTGCAAAGCCTAAGCAGCACTTTTTTCCTACGGCAGTTCTGTCAGTAAATCCACCCAGTGGCATTAAATGTTCTGACCCATCTCAGTTTCTTTGTGTTTTCATTTTAAACAACCAGACTTTTCTATAATCCTTCAAAGTGGCGCTTGTCTCCAGGCCTTCTTAAGGTCTTTCAAAGTTTTGGGTGGAATTTGCTGTTTTCCACTAATGATGACTCAGTAGTGGGACATGTAACACACAACGTATTAAAGAGACTAATTTCAGGTGAGCTCTCTTGATTTTACTTGGATGCATCTCCAGGCTCCTGTCAGGTTTTTACTGGATTTGTTTCATGCATCCTAGACACAGCTTGCCAATACTATTCTTCAATTGGAGACTATTTTTTATTTACCACTTCTTTTTCCCCAAAGAGCTGAGATTCTTCATCTTTCTGCTGAACAGTATGTAGAGGTGTTCCAGAATACAACATAAATCTAGAACAGATACAATCCAGCAACTGATCAGTTCCCATCTGGTTGTGTTACGTGACGAAGAAAGAAAAGCCTCTGAAGTTTCCAAACATTTGAACCGATTCAACATGGGAGTTTTTTTTAGTTTGCCAAAGTATCTGTTAAATGCGGTTTTTAAATGTTCACTCATCAAATGCACCACAAGGAAGATGCAAAAATGTTTACAATAGAGTCTTTTGTTTTCCCTTTCTGCTGTTTTACAGTTTTAAATTAAATTAGTTCTTTGAGTTGACTCCCTGTGAGTGCTCTTTGTTATTCCCGGTATATTTAGGAATTTGAAGTCCCAGGGCTAGTAGAGGTATTTTGTCCGCCAGTTTACCGCAGAAGTGAGTTCTTTTCCTTCTGCTGAGTCTTGGTTCAAATCCTGGCAATCAGCCTTGGAATTTCGGTCCCAGAGGACGGCCTGATGGTTTAAACAGAACAACTTCAGCTTCCAGAAGGAGACCACCACTTTAGTTTTACAAACAACAGGTTAGGCTTTCATTTATTCACCATTTTTGTCTTTTCTGGGATTTCTCACTATAAATAGGAGAATTGTTCTGTTTTAATGGTTTTTCCACAGCATCTGTTTTTACGTGGATCTAAAAGAAAGAAGTAATGAACTTGACTTCTTTGTAGGTCATTACTTTGACAGATTGTGTGCTTGATTTGCACCATATTGCCATGAAGCCTCGACTTCATGTAGAGATGCTGTGTTAGACCTCAGGTTCCCTGCTGTCACGGCCAGATGCAAAGCAGATGTTTGGGATGTATGAGGAGGAAGGCTGGAATTTAAAGTTTGCCGTTGGACATACAGCTTTATCATGATTCACATGCTATTCTCTGTGTGAGAAGACTGGTTGCTGAAAACATAAAACTGCTGATTAAAGTGTTTGGACTGATTTCATCCCCCAGTTACCTCCCAGTCAGTAAAATGATAGTGAGCCAAAGTGTGGACCTAATTTTAGTGATATTGTTTTATTTTTGTTGTTTAATTTTTTTTAGATCTGTGTTTTGACTTTTGTTCTCCATCATATTTGACCAAATGCAGCTCAGTCTCTTTAGTTTAACCGGGAAATTTAGTTTGTGTTGTGTTGTAGATTTATCAGGGCCTGCTGCGTCTGTGTGTGTTTACTGTAAAGAACGTTTCATGCTTCTTAGAGACTGGAAGCTCTTATCCCAGCATGAGATTTACCCTTCTACCCCAAACACACCTTGGCACCACACATGAGAGGGTGATCAACAATTCCTGGCCATGTTATTGCCGTTGTTTACAGTTGAACACTTAAACCTAGACGTTTATGATATACTAACAATAGGATTTATGTAAAAGATTGCATATTACTTTGCGTCCTCATGTAAAGGACGTAGTAAGTGTGATTCCTGTACTGATTAGTGGTTGAGCTTTCTACCACACTTGGATCCACCTTTCCAAGTGTTTGTGCAGACTTCACATGAGGTTAAAAAGAGTTTAGATTGTTAAAAGGCTCCCCAGCTGTCTTTTAAAGTTAATGACTCCTATACATCCCTTCTTGTGAAGTCCTGAGTAGGAATAGTGAGCAAAGGTAACATTTGAGCCTTTTTTATTTACACTTAAACAAGTGTAAACGTCTACTTCTCCCAGTATGCCCCTTTCATTTTTCTCAACACTTACATCTACCTCAAACTGCAAAACTCTTATAGAATGCTAACTCTACCATACTTACTGTACCACACTAAACCAAAAATACATGAGCATATTGACCATACTAACCATATTACACCATAACATACATAACCTATTGTAACATACCGTATATTTATGGTTCAATTTCTAACATTAAGTTACAAATTGAGCTGACAAATTATGCAAAAAGTGGTCCCCATGTCTTCCTGCAGCCTAAGCCTATAGCAGAATAATTATAGACTGGATAACATAAGGCACTAGACCAGAGGCGGGCAAACCTTTTGAATCGTGGACCACAATGGGTGGAAAAAACGGAGGGGCTTGGCCAAGAACAGATGGAAGAAGTGTTTGTGTAAACTACTAAAAATGACATGTAAACACCATTACATGAAGGTTTTTGCCATTAAAGTTACTAGTAAAGCTTGAATGTGCATGCTTTATTGCACAAATAATTCCAAATGTTTGTTTTGTTTCTTTGTCAAAGTCTGAAGTTGGTTTTGTTATGGCCAATCTCAGGATAAAGCTGAGGCGTTGGTCCGTTAACTTGGATCTCTGAAGTTCATGATGATAAAAGTCTGCAGAGAGAAATGAGTTAAAGAATTGTCTGAAATTTGTCTGGAGAATAAGATTAGCTTGGATTTAAAGGTCTCACATGTATGTACATGTGCACAAACTAATCCTTCCCCTGTAGCTTTAGGTTCAGCTTTGTTAAAGAATGTGTGCCAGTTGTTATCCATCAGCTCAGGAAATTCGTCGGATTTCCCCAATAACTCCAAAAATGCTCTAATCATCTCTTTCACTTCCTACACTCATTTGAACACTTTGCCCAAACTCAACCAGTGGACACAACAGTGGTGAAGCAAGTCCTAAATAATTGCCATTGGTTTCCTTCAGACATGAAATAAACTGATGATGCTGAATTCCTATGGCTCGCAACAAGTTTTTAACAAGTTTTACGACCGGGTTAATGACATGATTAAGCTGCGATACAGACTTTCATAGAGATTCCTGATGGATGATGCAGTGAATGAAAATGACATCCTGTTCAGGATTTTCCTTTTTCAGTTTATACTGGATTCATTTCAGCAGCCCAACATTTTTTCCAGTTAAATTTGGCAATCCATCCGTGGTGACATTGGCAAGTTTATTACAAACTTCATTCTTTTGATGACAGCGGACAATGGGGAATATAAATCCTCTTCCTGCGTTTGTCCTTTCAGGAACTCCATGGTCAAAACCTTCTCCGCCATCGCAGAACTGTCATTTATCACTCTGATAGAAATGAGGAGCAGAGCCATGTGTTTTATATTGTTACTTTCCTCCAGTGCTGCTGAGCATAACTTAAAGGACTCAACCTTTTTGGTTAACTTGCTGGCTATATCTTCATCAATCACTTCCGCACAGCGAATCATTCTCCCATGTGATAAACTGATTTTTGCAAACTCTCCAGACAGAAGGACACCTGCTGTCTCAACCCTGCATTCTTTCAAAAACTCACCAAAGAGGAGCTTCGTACCATAGTGACGGCTGATATTGTACTGTAACCGTTTTGTGACGTGTCAAACATACAGCCGGTGATCGGACTTCGGTGATAAAATATCCTCTCTTTATTAAACACTCTGCACTCACTGTCCACTTTTCTCTACTGAGGTCCACTCGTTTTTACAGAAGATTTTAAAGGGCAAAGCATGAGAGTGTTAATATATCAAACAAAGGCCAATGTGGTTGAAGTGTCCCAGCCAGTGGAAAAAACTGGAACGGCAGGAAAATGCTAAGTTAATCAGATTCAATGATATGATTTGATGAGATAAGTTTGACGGGCCAGATTGAAAGGCTTGAGGGGTCTTATATGGCCCACAGGCTGTAGTTTGTACAGGACTCTGCCATACATACAATACCATAACTAATATGCCTACTTTACTGTGCCACACCATTACATAAATACCATACTTTACTACACAGTACCTTGTATATCATTTCTACTGTACCTCACCAATGCCAAATTTTAGCATGCAGGTTCTTTCCATGCCAATCTTTCTCCTTCCATTATCCCATTTACATAAAGCTGGACCAACTCATAACCTATATTTTCCCCTATGTGGTCTCTCCTCTACTTCTGCCCTTGGTAGCTCTTGTGGTTGTGCAGGTATATGCTGAGTCATGTGTGCTTGGACACAGATGTTGAGATCTGAAATGCATTTATGGTTTTTAGTATTTAATCAAATAGCTTTCTATCATAATTTTGTGATGTCAAACAGACGGCTGTGTTAGCACAGCAGATGAAAGAGTGATGCTGTCGCCCAACTGTGAGTGTTTGCAGCAAGTAGTTATATATCTACGACCGATTCTGATGATTTCCGTTCAGCAAATCCTGTTAATCAGTTAACAATGAAAATCAGCTGTGCTGAACCAGGAAACCTTTAAAAACTGCAGGACAGCAGCCATAGAGGAGCGACTGTGGGCAGGCCTGATTTATAGGGTTTTCCAGATGGCATGCTTTAATCCAGGGCTTTGTTTTCATGAACTTTTAAGCTAGTTTTTCCAGCGTCTGCTTTTGCAGGACTTTAATGTTACTACATGGATCTATATGCTAGCTGCAACTCTCTCTCCTTCTGTGTGGCAACAAACACACTGTAGGTGTTTTACCACCACCTAAGTGTGAGAGTCAATGTGTTGCAAGTGACTGCAAAAATTGTGTTTAGTTAAATTGTGAATATTTTGCAATTACAGTTAAATGCCCAGTCCTAGTTTAATTGGCATTACTGCATCTTTTTTGGTGATGCAACCCCCAATAATTTGATCCTACCCATGCTGGTGTCTGCAGCTCTACCAACTGCTCTCCACCGACACGTTTCTGGAGGTTCCTTTAGGGACATCAGTAAATTTGCGAACCAAACAATTGGGAGAAAAATAAAGTAATAACTTTGATGTTTTGTGACAAAGAGTCATAAAGTTCATGCAAAATCATTATATTAGACTAGAAAGATGATGTTTAATTTTGCAGGTGGTTGTGAATTTTTCACACCATGAACTGTGATACTTATATTAAAACCAGCAGCTGTTTTAACACTTTAAGCTACTGTAGCCTAATGGTTGGATGGAGTTAGATCCTTTTCAGCCTAGATTAGACCTTCCCAGTCAGAGGCACTTTTTATCAAGGATCTACTGTTTCACTCACTTTGTTTCTCAGGCCTCCATTCAACATTCAAGTCAACAAGGTTTCTAATCCTACCGAATCCAATCAGAATTTTCTGACTGACATTTTTACATGACACATTTTTAGTCTGATTGCTTTTTCTGATTTCTTATGTCCATGTAAACGTAGCTACTGTCCAGGATGTCGGAGAGATTTCAGCCTCTCTTGGTCTCTTATCCCTGGAGTTGGACGTTGAAGTCTCTACTTTCACCACCCAGATAAAATACACTGAATTAAATGCAGAGTTAAATCTTAAACCACCATTTCAAAGCAAGTAGTACTGGTATATACTGGGGTTCAATTTAAGAAATGATACCAGTCCACCCTAACGACTCGTGAATTATTCGATTTTCTGTAGCTGCTGTAGATTCATTGTTTTCCAGGGTTGAACAGCTTCAGCTGCATTGGCGGGTTTCCTTTCATAGATCTAGACTACATAAAAAAAACAGCTTCTTTTTATTTCTTAAGACCCTTTTTATGGTTAACTACTCTGGAAGAGCAGGAAGAGGATCTTAAAATGCTGTAGTGATACCAAAGCGGTTTAAGAACTAGTTGTAAATAAGACAGATGTCTGCTCTGACTCGTCTTTTTCCACTCTTCATTTTTCCTGTCTTGCTTCTTTGTTTGTTAGCTGTGTTTGTGTCTCAGAGATTTTCTTTGAAAACTGGACAACAGACCTGCTCCAATTAAACTGTCAACTGGGACACGACTGTTTGGATGGAACCGGGAGAAACATGTGGAGAGTATTACAGACTGACTGGGCTCCAGTTTGCCGTGGTGTTGGAGCGATGTTCCCCGTCCTCTGATGACTACTGGACCTGTTATCCCAGCATTCCGAACATTTTCTTTTTCCCAGACAGCAACTTAAGAACCAGAGTTCTTAAATATGATCCTTTCCTTCAATTGAAATAATTCCCACCAATCTTCGGTTTATCTCTGGATTTCTTTATGTTTTCAAATGGTTCAGTTTATTTTTATCTCCCCCTGAAGACCTTCTTAAACTTTAGGTCAGTAGGAAACAGACCTGGACTTTGTATTTGAGAGCTCAGTTCAGTAAGAGAACATATGAACTCCATGAGTTTAAGTTCAAGATGTTGCTCTTTAAAGCTAAATACTTCACAACAACGTTAAAGGTCACTGGTTTGTTTATGCTGTTTGCCTTCTTTAATGATTTTCATTGATTTGCTGAATGTTTAAATTTGTGCCTCAGGACATTTATTTATTTATTTTTCTAAAAGCTTGCTTTGTTTTTTTTCAAGGAATAGTTAAATTTTATAAGAGATGTTTCTTATATAGCCATAAAAAGCATAGATTTACACAACAAAATGTTCAAACACTTCTCTTCCGTTTTATTGCTTCTTTTTTTAAATTCATTTTTTCATGTTTATATGTTGTGAGGACGTCAAAGCTGTATAAAAAAGGTCTATAGAATTGTGTTGTGATCAAAAGCAAATGTGGTAAAACTTCAAACATCTTTTATATCTTAAATTTAAATTAATTCTCCTTTGCTTTGATATCTCCCTTGTAGACTCTTTGCTTTCTTGACTTTCATGAGGCAGAAATAAAGATTAGTGAGATTGAGTGAGAAGTTGTGTTCAAACTTTTCACTGGTAGAGATTTAGTATTTAAAAAGCCATACTTTTTTCTTTAGCTCTTCTCAGTGAAGTTTGGTTCTGAGTTCTGACCTTCTGTCTCTCAAGGCTCTGAACAGTTAAGATCCAAATAGTAAATCCTGTTTAGGGATCTTAGTTCTTTGTCTGATTGGGTCCAACGTTGCTTGAATGCATCCCTACAGGTTTATTTTTACAGTATTTCATTTTCTGAAGGTCTTCGTATTGTATAGCTTATTCTTGGAGCTAAATGTTGCCCATGGCCTTTAAGTCTGTTAAATTTTGGGTAGAACTGTTGGTCCGAATGACCGTAGAGATGATTTTTAAAGCCTGAGCTCCACTGCTAGAACCAGCTTTCTTAGTTTCTCCCCCAGGCTCTCGTTCTGATCAGCACCATGAACGTCTCGCAGCCTGAGTAGACAGACACACTGCTGCAAAACAAAATATTCCAACCTACCTTATAAAGAGGATTTTAGATATTGAGGGTACATACAAGTGATGGGTGATATATCTTTATCATTTATTCAGTGTAGAAACGGAGTCCAAGGGATGGATTGGTGGAAACAAATCTTAGTTTTCCAAATTTAAGATCTCCATTAACAAAACATTTAATCCATTAATAAAATCAATTTATCGTCCAGCCATAGACTGGATGACGCTCGGTGAGTTTTATTACCTCTAACAGCAGACCCCCCACCCCCTGATGTGACTTCCATCAGCATCAGAAACATCCTGCAGGTTCCTGCTGATGAATCAAAGTGTTTCCTGAGAATTCAGACTTTGTGTTTAGTATTATGTTACAGATGCACATGTGGAAAATCCTCACACTGTTGTTATATGGAAAGCTCTGCCGCTTTATAAAAATAATTACTGAGATGGGCTGAAATAAATCTTCGGACTGATGGGTGGTGATCTGAACTAATACCTTGGCCGGGCCGAGTCTCCAGAACCTGCAGTTATTAGGAACATTTGTTTGTTCAGCCTATGTGATTATAACCCGATCAATCAAAGTAGTGTCAGGTGGTACAGTAGCCTGCTCTGTTTGTGTCGCCCTCCTCCTGCAGCTCAGATGTTATTTCATGTGGTTAAAATCAATTCTTTGGAGGCTGGAGGATTCTGGGAAGCTCCCATGTTAATGTAATTATGTCTGTTTAAAAGGACATTGCGGTCTCTAGTGTTTCCTTTAGTGCTAATTGTGATGAGGAGAACACAGCAGTCCTCTCAGCAGTCGGCTCCATCTGGATAAAATCTCTTTTTATTGGACAGCTCTTCAAAAGCTCTGGCTTCAATAACAGCGAGTCTGAGATTCTGGCTCTGACCCACTGTCTCCATATTCAGTCTGTTTCTCTCATTTCAGCTATATTCACTGGCCTTGAAAGTTATACACTGCAAACTGATTTAAGACCTATATATTTAAATCAGGAGTGAAATGAGCTAAATACTGGTTAATCTGAAAAGGATCTAAAATCTTTAGCCTCATCCATTTAAAGCTCAGAACCATATTTTTCTGGGTTTCTTTGGTCAGAAGAAAAGCTTTATGTACTTTTGCATGACTGTGTGAGAAAAGATGAAACTATTAAGCAGGTTACGGTCCGCGCACAACTTGAACTTTAAATAAAAATGAAATTTATTAGAAGCGATGGCTGGTGTTGGAGCTGATGTGTCTTGGGAGCTCCACGTCCCATTTACCTCCTGTTCACAGCTCGGCAGATCCAGCAAGGGAAAAAAGTACCAAGTAAGTTTTTACATTTATTTGAATAAAAACCAAACAACAACAACTAATTTCTATAAGTTTGTATCCGTGCAATACAAAAATAACCTACGGTCCCATGGTGTGGATGAATACTTGTTTCTACGCGGCTGCAGGGAGTCCATTAGAAAACAAAAAAGTATTTAAAAAATGTAATCAAATAGCCTGATTGTTTAAGTTATTGCACTGGATCCCTGTGAAATTATAATTTGTTATAAAACAGCAAATGATACCAGTTGGTAAAACGTCCTATTCTCATTTTTATAAATCCTTTACACAGATAAGCTTGTAAATAATAAAAAACAGAAGTATGATTTGAAGTTTTGTTATTTATACAAGTTTAATTGGTTCACAGTTTGTTAAAATATATCTTGAATGGAAGGAAGCTTGGTCACGTTGTCCAAATGTTTAAAAGTTAGGCATAGTGTAACTTTAAAAAGCGTCCAATGGAGCGTCTACATATTAATGTCTATGCTTATACACACATCAAGAGGTCCAAAAACACGGCTGCCATGCAATGAATTATGGGTCGGCAGGCCCCTAAAACATGATAGAAATGTATTATTAAGCATATAATCTGTAAACTAAGAAGTAGGACCTCCTTTGTTTGTTTTTTAAAGTAAAATGTGAGTTTAAAAGAGTTTTCATTGGAGATTATGACATAATTTCAGCTTTAACTTTTCGCCGCTGTTTGTCCACCCACTAATGATGCAGCTTCAAGTAGCAGTGCAGTTTTTTTTCTTCACCTGTATTTCATGGGAAAAATAACCAAGGTGCTTCATAGCACGGTTAACTTGAATGTTAACATGTAGCATGAATGTTTACAGAAGTTTGATTATGAGAATTACGAGTTGAGGCTCAAGTTTGTCGAGTTTTATCTTCACAAAACAATGTAAAACCGTAAACGCAAACTTGGTTTTAACTTATCTTTTTTGAACACGGTTAATAAGAACTTTTTAGTGATATAATTAAGCGTTCCTCACCCAGGAAACCGAGTCGCGGTGTACACACATCAACGCCCTGCGTTGCTTTATAGGGCCTGACATCCCAGGTGGCAACGAGGTTTTTTAAGCTCTTGATGCGACCCCGACAGGTCGCCTGTTCAACGTAGGACAGTAGAGAGACAAAAAAATATGCACACATTCATGCCTTAGGGATATTTAAATGGACCTGTCTTTTGTTTTTATGACTCTGAGAAAAGTAGGAGTACCCAGAGAGAATGCAGATATGCACAGGGATAACCTAAATAACCAGGCTGGGATTCAAACCGAGGATCTTCTTACTGCAATCAACTGTGCTACAGCCTGCATCCTTATGTTGGATCTACCGTTGCTCATCATTCATGGTCACACTACGTCCAGATTGCAGTTTCTGCTCATCTTTGCCTCTAATCTTCACATCTTTGGAGGATTTTAGTTGACTGCTCTATTTAATAAACCTTGAATGAAGCGACTGCATTAAAGCACAGAAAACCTCTTTGTTTCATTCCCTTCATCTGCAGTTCAGCCTCAGACATGAAGAGGACTCATCTTTGTTTGCATAGCTTTGGTGCAAAAAGAAACACCAGTGGAAAATAGTGACAAAGTTGGCAACCAGAAAAATGATAAATGGGGGACATTTTTCTTGGTTCAAGGAGACAGATTGAAGCGTATTTTACTGTATTATCTTCTGTAGTTATACCACGTCCCTCCCGCAGCCTTGTTTTAGTTTCAGCACATTCTCACAAACTTCTCTCCCACACGGCCATCATAAGCCCGGTTTTTCCACTCCCTCCAGACAGCAGTTGGCTTGTCGTCATTGTTGCTCATTTTTCATGTCAATCTGTTCCCTGTAGAAAACATCAGCCTGTGCTGGGATTGTCTCACATGAACAAACAGGCCTCACAGTCCTCGCCCGTAAACATTTTAATTTCTCTGGCCTCATTAAGCCTTGGCTCCGTTCTTGGTGAGATGGTGGTCTATTTTCTTTTGGACAGTAACCTTGTGCTGACTGAGCTTTCAAAGCCTAAAGGTCCAATTTTCTCCAACTTCTGAGAGTTCCTTGCTATGATTTGGCATCATGGTCCGGTTGGTTTTCCTGTGAAAGCATCTGCAGCAGTCTGCAGAGACGCTGTGCTCATTAGCTGTCTACATTCGTTGGCTGTGGGAACCTTAAAGTGTAAATGTACAGATGGCTGTTTTTTCTATTTGAATAAGAGCAGAAAAATGCCTAGTGCCCTAAATCTATTAACTTCATCTTTGAGAAAACCTTTGAGTTTAATGTAAGAATGGCAGTTACCGTTACCTCTCTTTGACGGTTAATTTGGTGGTGAGTTTGACTGGAGGCTCTCAAACCTTTGCAGTTTGTCTGCATGTCCTTCCACCCAATATCTTTTGGGTTTTATCACCAAAACAAATGTCAGGATCAAGTCCAGCCTTTGCTTCTAATCACTATGCAAGAGATTGGAACCAGTACCGTTTGTACCATATAAACAAAACCTGACAGAAGTCCAGCAAGTTGAATAATGTTGGTTTTCATGTCTGTCTGTGGAAAAGTTCAAGCAAATACTGAACCCTAGTTTAATTGAGCTGGTTTTTGGTAATCTTCAGTTATAATCCTGTTTGGTCAAGATGATGTGAAGAAGTTCTTTTAACATTTCCATAAAACCAAAGGTATACTGTGATTCTGGTTGTTTCTGGGGAAGCTGTGTTCTACGAAAAGGACATAAAAAGATGCTTCCCACTCACTTTACAACACAGCAAGCTAGGCAGGCCCTGTTTATGTGATGGTTATTACCTTCTGTCGTGTGTGTGGATAGGTGGGCGACTGAAAGGTTAAAAGTCGGATCAGAACTTTATTGCATCAATTTTAGTGAATTACTTGAAAAGATTTTACTGGGTGAAAAAAAAGGGAATAAAATTAATGTCATTTTTTTATATATACTAAACTCCCAAGTAGGACCCTCTAATTCCTGTTTCTTGTTGACTCGTAAACCTGATGCAGAAGCAGCATCAGAAGCGTTTGTTCACAGAGACATTCAAGCTTAAAAACCATCTTAGTGCAACTTATGCGGCACAAATGTTCCAGCTTTTCCACATCAGACAAGATGACGAGCTTTCAGAGCCAACAGAGCAAGTCCACGTCTAGAACACGAAACAAATCCCTAGTTGGCTTAAGATATGTTTAAATGTTGGATGTTGATTATCAAATGTTAAGTTCTAAAAGGCCATACTTTATGCACAGCTCTGTTCTGTTTTCAGTTTTAGAAACTTAAGCTTCACTTTAGAGCAAATGTTAAACTGTTAAAGCCAACATTAAATGCCTTGTTTGTTTATATTTATAATTATCTTCTATTTTAAAATATCACTTATTTGAATATTTGAATAAAAGGTAAAATGTAAAGGTGTTAGTGACCCCTACTGGCAAAGCGGCAGATTGTAACTAACTGAATATGAAGCTGTAAATGTGTCGCTCTTTATATAATTACGTTAGGGCCTCAAGCCACAGCATTCAGGAGGGCTGCGGCTGGTAGACCTGCCATGATGGAGGACAAAGAAAGATGGAAGTGATGTTAAACCTTAGAGAAGACATTAAGAGAAGTAAAATCAGTGTGAGGAGGAGTAGAAAGCCTGAGGTTACGACTGTGTGTGCGAGAGTGAGAGTGTGGCTGTGAGACGTGGCAGAACGAAGCCTGGCCAGCCGGCAGATCTTTTCCATATGTTTCCTGGAGACAGAAAGAGTGGGGCTGTTCCCCTCCACCCCTCTCTCCCAGCACAAGGAGTCTGCATTTAAACAGACAAAAAGCAGTGAGACGGCAACGCTTCTGCAGCCCAACGCTGGGATACTGTAACTGCAGCTCTGCCTCATTTCAGGCAGGTGCTGGCTCTTTGGGAGCCAGCCAATGTCTGTGCTCACAACTCATCATCATTTCATCGTGGTGTCATCACGTTCATCAGTGTGAGGGCTTCACTCTCCGTAGTCTGTGTTGACAGAAGGAATAAAGAGGCCGGATGTTTTTCAGTGACCTTTGTTACAGATTAAATCCTCCATTCATTTCCTGACCAGCACCAAACTGGTCAGAAAATATGTTGATTTCCCCAGTTTAACTAGAGATAAATGCCTATTTTCAGAATAACTAAATGCTAAAACTCTTTAAACATCATGTAAGAAGCTGTTTGTCCTCCAGCTGTTTGTCCTGCTTCTCTGCTCTGTTCCGACAGTTTGCCTCTGCTGCCCCCTAGTGACAACATACTGCAATGCATGTTCTGTTTTTATTCCGGATCCTATGAGACAAAACTTTTAGTTTAAAGATTGTCAACAATACTCACAAGCTCTATCTGGATACAATACTAATTTGACATGGTACCAATACTAAAGACAAGTGTCTTTTGCATATTTTAGCTATTGCTTATTTTTGATTTGGATTATTTACAGTTTAAAAGTACAACACCTTAGACAATCTGAAAATGTTGTCAAATTATGTTTAATTTTTGCGTTTTTATGCATACTTATTAATGAAATATTTATCTGCTTTTTTTATTCAGATATTATATTCCATGTTGATATTGAAAAAGCCGAGTATCGTAAAATGTATAGAATTGCAAACATTTTCCTTTGTATTAATTGGGAATGTAAAGAAATAATCAATTTAATAATATGATAACCCATTTAATCAATAAATGGGTATCATATTAAAAATTGTTTGAAACCTGAAGGAATCGTTGGTTCGGTCTGGGATTATTTATCCTCTTTAATGGTTACAGAATGAAATTTGTGCTGTTTTGTTTGTACATATATACATTCAATAAACACCTGATGTTATTTTTAAATACTAGCCACTGACAAAGCTGTGACTCCTTCTCTGCTCTGCTCAAAAGGCAAGCATGTGATGATTAAATAAGCCGGGGGTGTTATGTGAACAAATCTAGGATGGATTGGGTAAACTTTTGTGATTAAATTCACTTCACGGAGTCATTAGTAAATCGACCAGTGAACCGTAATGTTTTCATCCTCCATGGTGTCGTAGAAATGAGATTCCCCAGAGTGTCTGTGCTTAACGTTTTAAGGTTAAACGTGATCCCCAGTCTGCACATGTAGTGTTTAACTTTGAAACTCCACCGGATTCACTTTACTTAACAACCGACTTCCTGTCTGAACGATCCACTCTACACTAAATTGACGAGGACTTCAGGCGTCAAGCATGGAAAACAGACCAGCTGTAGATTTTAGAGAAGCATCCAGGCTTCTTTACTCTGCTGTAAATTCTGGTGCAGCTTGGCAGCAGGAACACAGACATGAAACATTTTTCACATGGAGCGAAAACTGCTGAATGGAGAGCAAAGACTAGAGAGAGAGAAGAGAGAGGTAAAAAAACAAACAATATTTAAGAATAAAAATATATTTTGAGGTTTTTTTTCTTTGGAAACCATTTTCCAAATGTCAATTTATCTTTCATTTATTCTGTAACAAAATATTTTCTCTCAAAACCTTTCCTATAGTCTCGGATAACATCCGTTTGTGTTAACAGTGGAAAAATTTGTTCTTTCAAATGATTTATTTTACTGTATTATTTTCAAAATTATTTTTCCCTTTCAGATCACTTTTTTTTCTTGAACTTAATAAAAACACAAAAATAACTCCATAGAACCGCTCTAATTGGCTGGAGTAGCTGTGATCAACCGCTGAGAGGCGCGTGGATGCAGCATTGCAGATGTCATTGGGGAACCACAAAAAAATCAAGTTATCCAAATATAGTGAAAGGCTAAAGCTCCAAAAACCCAAAACATATGAAGTTGGGCACATTTGTGTCACAATAATGAATTGTCATGCAGTAATGTATTTTTGTTAAACTCCGTGAGTTGGGGTGTTTTTATACTTCCTGTCCCACAAAGGATTACGACCTTACAGCTCCTAGAAGTTGCTCAGGTCGTCAGGAGGTTCCTATGCTAACTACATTAGCGCTTCCTGCTCCTTCCTTACTGCTAGCATTACTTGTAAAGCACTTATTACGCCGACCGCAGAAACATTTCCTTCTTCTTTTAGTGTCCTTATCAATCAGAGGTATTCAGATGGTGCCAATGAAGGTTTTAATCTTAAAAGCTAAATATATATATTTTTACAGCTTTGGTTTAATTTCTGCTCTGAGTTGGTTCTTTTAGGAAACATGTTGAGTCTGTTTTCTGTAGGTAACAAATATTCAGTAATTAATTTAGTTGATAAATATTTCAGTATCCAGATCAATTAGTTCACTTGTTTCATGTCTGGATCCAACCTTTCTGCACCTTGTCCACATTAAGGAAAGTTTTAAAAGGAAAAGAGGACAAGAGCGGCTCTAGAACTGGACTCTGCTCAGATTCCCAACAAAAGGCCACTGTTCCTTTTTCAAAACACTGAATTCAGAAATCCCAGACTAAGAAATAAAACCAGACTCAGCCTGTTGCTCATGTCGGGGGGCTAAATTTTCTTTAAGAGCCAGTGAGGCTGATCAGATTCATTGATTCAGCAAACAATCGACTAAACGCCTACACAGCCAATAATGCACATTTTCTAAGCACTTCTCTCCCCTGGAAACGTCATAATATAAGTACCTTTCTAAAGAGAAGAACTGCTGCAACATTTATTTATTGGTAAGTTCAGCTCTTCTGTTAATTAGCCTTTTATGAACAAAAATACGTCAACGACATGAACGTTTGAGGTGTTTCAGGTTTATTAAACACATCCTCAATAAATATAGCACCATTTCAGAGGAGACATGTTTAGACGGAAGATGCTCCGACGTTGGTGATTCAGAAACTACCTGGATGATCCAGACTTTAAGTTCTTTAGGATCAGTTCATCCTCAGCCCTGCAGAGGAGCCCAGATTCTTACCCAACCTGACCTCAGCCTCTAAATGCAGACAACTCAAGCATGCAGAGGGTTTACAAACAACCTGCAGTGAAACTTTACCCAGTTTGAACGTTAAAGTTAAACATCTACTATGTTACAGGTGTGATAACATCCCAGAATTAAATGAGAAGATATTTTACAACATTTTACAAAGACAACAAAAATGAGTTCGACTATCGGCTCCATCTCATCCAAGATAGAATGAAAAGAACGGAAAGCATCTTTATTTAAAGCAAGCAAAAAAAGTGGTTTTATAATAAAAGCAAATATGGTAAGTTCCCCCCCCCACCCCCAGCAAGCATTGATTGTATTATATTTAATATTTTCCATAGTTACAGTAAAACTCCTTCTTCTGTTAGCTTATGACTGAAGAGTCAACATTCATAACAGAATAAACCAGCGTCGGCAGCATCTAACACACGGCAGAATAATGACAGATTGGTCTGATTGGATGGTTTGATTTCTGCCTCCAGCCTCTGATTTCATCTCCTTCCTCTTTGAGGATGCTGGGTCTGTTTCTGAGCCGCTGCTTGTTGCTCTACTTTCTCCTGAAGTTCCCGAACTGGATTCCCCGTCGGGTGGCTACGCAGCGGAAGGCGGCCGGCTGTATGCTCCAGTATTTAACGGGGTTAGCATACAGACTAATGGCGTTGTACAGGTTCTTCTTCTCGTAGGGAGATCTTGGACAGAAGTCGTTGAATCCCACATTGTTGATTTTGTTGGCATGAAGGAAAATCACCTGTGCAGAAGATGAGACTGAGTTTAATTACTGTTCTTTTCCTCTAATTGGCTCTTATTCAGTCTATGTTATGGTTGAGCTATTAATCTGTTCTTCAAGTCATGGTTAGTTATGTTTTTTGTGGAATTTGAAAGTTTTCCAGTCCTTAGTTTTATTTGTATTTAAGTTCTGATGTTCATTTAGGTTTGATTATGGATGGAATATGAAAAGTAGATCTTATGCAGAAACTCTGGCAGGGATCCTTCTTTAGAAAAGGGTTTGTCTTAGTCCAGGAAAGTACCACCTGGGGGCGCCACTTGACTCTCATAAAACCATTGCAACTCACAGAAGTCTAATACAAGTTTAAATTTGAACCATATTTGATAAATATATTTGGATATTTAATCATTAATTTCAGACATGTCTGAGATATTTTAAACATAAAAATAAAGCAGCTAAACTTTCTATGATGGGAGAAATAAAGTTATATTTTCATCCTTTTACTATAAAAACTGGTTTCCTAGGAAGGACAAAAAAACCCTGTAAGTTCTGATTTTTTATTTTTTTTTTAAACTCTGCACCTGTTAAGCGTTTGTTTCCCAGATTCCTCATAGCTTTAATTATTTAATCGTTGCTGGCTGCCTCTCACCTGAAGGTAGCGCAGAGAGCCCAGGCCCGGAGGGACCTTTTTTAAACGGTTATGGTCCAGATGGATCTCCCGGACATTTGGGATGCTGATCAGGCTGCCGTTTTCCACAGACCGGATCTGGTTAAAGGCCAGTCCTAACCTGCAGGGACAATTGGACGAGTGTTGGTGTCTGAAGGTGAAGCTGAGAGCTAAAACAAGCTTTTATTCTCATAGTTGACAGAAATTGTGACGTTTGTCAAATCATTTTTGACCTGGACC
>JAUZNJ010013592.1:0-26899 GCA_034780135.1 Jordanella pulchra
CCATCCATCCATCCATCCATCCATCCATCCATCCATCCATCCATCCATCCATCCATCCATCCATCCATCCATCTCCTATTATTCCACACTACATTTATTGCTTTATTACAATTACTTACTTATAATTTTTGTTACTCATGTCTTTTCACCTGCAAAGCCACACAGTGTGTGGTTGAGAGATGTTGTTTGGGACATTAAATAATCCTCCAATAACATGCATGGGAGGCATTTATACCATTTTACTGTTTTCCTCACTGTCTGAATGGGTTTTGATGCTGACAACCTTCACAGCCTTTAAGTTAGTCATAGATCGTTGTGTTTAACCAGAACAAGGCAGAACATGGTTACGATCTGTCATGTTCTCAATTCTTTGCAAAGTAAAAAATAAATGTCGACTGAGTGAATATCCATCGATCTCCTTTATTTAACTAGATGTCTTATACTTTTCTCACACGCCAACTCCATCTTTAGCATTTTCCAGAAACACAAAGTCGGATTGAAATTATCTATAATTCTCTTCAGCAGTTCTTGAGATACATAGAAAGCACTGAGAGAACAAACTCTCTTACAATCTAACCAGACTAGGCTTTACATGCTAACATTAATAAGCAACTTTTGAAAAAAGCAATAAATGACTAATAAACTCTAGTTAACAGATTGGACTATTAGCTCTGCAAAAATCCTTTTCATCTTTTTATATCGCCTCCTGAACAAAAGTTGGCACTTTGAAAACATGGACCCACTTTTCTCCTTTATCGCCATCAAATAAGTTTAGTATAGAGCATGTTGTGATGAACACACGTATCCTTTGTGCCCTTCACTGCAGCAACATTTCTCAAGCACTCTATATAATTGCAGTAGACAATCAGATGTCATCTTTATGGGCACATGGTACAACTGTCACAACGTGTAAAAGCATGATAAAGCATGGTCGATAAGTCCTGTCAAAAAAGCTTATGACATGTTAACGCTCCCCTCACCACCAAGCGGTGTTGATTGTTCCTCTGAATCAGTCAGTGAGAAACGGCAGGCTCTGTTCCTAGCAGATGTCGTGGCTGATGCTTTTCCCCCGGCCTTACGTTGTTAATAAGAATTAGGAAGGATGGTGGCGGCTGAGTGTTTGTTGCTGCATAGGTTGGGTGGGGGTGGTTCATCTAATATTGTTAGTAAACTTATTTAGACAAAGGTGTTGCGAGCTGATGAAGAGGTGAAGACTAAATGACACCAGGAAGAATCCTAATGTCTTTGGCACCATGTCAGCACCTTATTCTAAATCTTCTTTAAAAGTGCTAAGAGATCAATTTCTTTTCATTTAAGCGCATCAAGAATATTGACTGTTTTTAGGATTTGCCTTTTACTGTTACAACTGTACAGGAACAACAAACAACTACAGAAAAGTAAAAACATGCTTTATCGACACACTTTGCTCAGTTTTCCGTATCATGCACAAACATGTCCATGAATGTGGTTAACTTTGAATTTGATACTGTTATTTAACAACACTAACGACGGACTCTGCTGTGAACGTATAGATCAACTTTTGTTTACTTTCTTTCAATAAAGGGTGCCTTTAACTTTAAGGTTCATTGTAACCCTTTTCACTTCAAACCTAGCAAAATAAACTTACGTTTTTGGACCCTAACAATCTCTACTATCCCAGGGCTTGAGGTGGAGAAAAACAGGAGAGCAAAGTTGAAGCCTCACATATTAGATCATCATCTGTCCTTTGATTGTTCTCATTGTCATTAGAGAAAAATTTGTAAGCTGGGAAGCTTAAATAAAATTGCTGTAATATTTAAGGGGAACACCGACCTCTTAGTGCTTTAAGGGTGGATGCAGATAAAAAGGAAAACATAATAAACAAATGTTTGGTCAAATGTTCATAATCCATCAGCTTTGTCCCAAGATGTGTAAATAAACTAATTAGAGGAACTAATTCGGTACTTCTAAGTGCATGGCTATGAAATAAAATCAACTTTCCCTGTAACATTTTTGTTAGAGTTACGATGAAATGGCAGAACACGGAAATTAAAGTGGCCTGCAGAGGAAAACATCATTGCTTTCTCCTGTTTCCAGTTTTTTTTAGACTTGGTATTTTGTTTCTAAGAGCTGTGGGCTTCAGGAAGGCAAGTTTAACACTTAGTTCATTCCTTACCTGTCAGCTGGCAAATGATACAGCAAGAACTGATGAGGGATGAAACTGGAGGATGTTCTATTTTAAAAGTTTGTTCGCAAGATAACGGTGTGTTGATTTAAATCTTTGACAACATGACAACCTAAGCTATATAAACTAATCCACTAACTGCATTTAATTTGCCCCCGAGTGATATAAATAACTGCAATAATTGCAATTTCACACCAGCTGGTGTATTCTGTATCTCTTTAGTCTTGTCCGAAATATTTTTTTTAATTATATCAGCTGTATGGTTTGCCATTTTGTGTTTACCGGGAACCCCAGCGTTAACTTTCTGAAGGACTTAGAAAAATGAGTCCATTATAAACTAGCATTGGTTTTAAAACAATGATCACATTTTACAGTTGTTGTGCCAAATAAAGCAAACCCTTTCTTAAAAGATCCAAAAATCAACTGTTGGATTTTTCTTTAGCGATATCCAAAACAGAGATGTTAAAAGTACTCACATTCTTTACTGGGGTAGAAATACAGATAGCTGAGTAAAATAAGACTGGGAAAAGTACAGATTGAACTCCTTTGAAGAGAAAGTAAAAAAAAAAAATACACATTCTACATTGTGCTAACATATAAAACTAAAAATAAGTTTTTGCCTTAAATAATATGACATTTTTAAAAATCCATCTCTAAAAGAAAGCAGTTCTATGCACAGAAAACAGGTTCATTTTATTCTTTAACTCATCCTCTTGGTACAGAGAACAAAAGGAAAAAACAGACTGTAGTTTCTTACAAAGGAAAATACAGATTGAACTGAACAGAAGTTCTGCATAAGCAGTTAAATACTTTTTGTTTTTAGCTCAAACAGCCAAATAGTTTACGCACTCTGCCTAAGACGCTTTTTCATATATTTAGTTTCTTTTAAGTATAAAAAAACTTTAGCCCAAGTTCAACTTGTTTACAATATTTCTTGCAACAGCTCTGTTGTTAAACATCAGGTATTCTGATGACCCCTCACCATGCAACAAGCCAAACCGCCCTTTATTCTGCTGTTGGCTTAACTAAGAACCAGTTGCCACAGTGGTCATGACTTAAATGAGTTGACCCAGGGCTTCTGCAGACAGCCGCCCCTGCAGAGCGTTTTTGCCTTCAGATGTTGGTGCGAAGGTCGCCTTTTATTCATGCCTCTGTGGTGGTTTCCTGCTGTGGCCTCATGACTTTGGCTTTGACTTCAGTCAGGTTTCATCAGTGAGGAACCCGACTGTGCGATTGTACCACAAAGGCTCTGGGACTGTGCCAACAGGATGAACAGGAAGAGCCAAGAAGAAATGTGGAAAGTTTCAAGCCGACTGTTTAAGAGTCGGGTAGACGGTTACTGCCTTAGAATCTAATACTACATTTCAAACTAAAATCAGAATTGACTAAATAATCCAAACAATCCACTCTTTTAGAGATCCTATTCAATAGATATAAAGAAATGCATAATTTTGACTTACTTAATTGCTTAAAGGTCCACCAGTGTGTAATCTATTTTTAGCATTAAAAACAGCTGGATTTATATTGCGATTGTACAGACGTCGTCTCTTATAACACAGACTCTTAAACCCTTGAAGTCCAAGTTTCTATATGTACATATATTAATAAAAGTTTTTTGCTTTTAAGTGGTAGAAATTGTAAATTGCAAACTGATTTAATTAAAAAATGAATAGAAATGTAGATATAATTTCCAATTTGGGACATCATTTATAATAATCAACAATAACACACACCGTTGGGGACCAGTAGAAATAGAAACAAGAGCTTCCTTAAGGTTCTTAGTTCCACACTGAGTGTGTAATAGCTGGTATTAAGGAAAGGCCCATTCTATCTTAGCTGTTTATGTTAATACAAAGTCTTTGTTGCATATCTGCAACAATGAGTGACAAAGGGTTGAAGTATAGGATTTTGTTTTGGAATAATATGAAAAACTGGGGCCAAAATAGATGCCTCAGCTAATTTTTATCATAAAAAAGATTTTAAGCGCATTTTTCTTCACCTGGTATTTACCTACTACTTTTAAACCATTTAAAACATACATTTTGAGGTCGTTATAAAAGAAATGATGGGTAAAAAGAGGTGCCAATACTTATGCAAAGCTCTTTAAATTGTATTTTTATTCTATAAGTTGAGATTTTTACACAATATTTGGTTTCAGAATTGCATACATGTCCACGATGCAAAATTACAATGCTCATAAGAGTTGAATTCAAGTATCACGTTTACACTTTCCCTGCATGGCGTGTAGCAAAAGCATTGCCAGTAACAGAACCTTAAACAGATAGTGAGGATTTTACTTGGAGGTAAAACATTATTCACACTTCTGTGGTAAGCAGTGCTGCCTGGCCTGCTCACTGAAAAGATGAATTCAGAAAATATGCTTGGACCGTGACATGAACGGCCCCAACAGGCCACAAGACTCACCCAAACAACTTCAAGCTGTTTTTATCCTTCAGATCTACTTTGCAACAAACACACAGGAAAGAATGTAACATAAATTCAATGAACAATGGTCCTGTCTTCTGGCTGGTTTGTAAAAAACACTTTTTTAAAGAATACCACAAGTACACACTGAGAAGAAGGGCAGAGAAGTCAGAGGTCAGGGGCTCCGTGTATATCTGATTTATTGGCAGAAGATGAAAATTATGCTGACAGACAAAAAAAAAAAAAAGAGAAAAAAAAAATTGCTTAAAGCCATACATTTAATATGCAGAGCCTGCAAGCAAGAAGAAAAAGAAAAACAAAAAAAAAACATCCAAACACTGACGAGGAAAGCTTTAAAAAACAGAAAATGGACAGTTTTCAATCTTAAAAAGGGGTCACAGACTAATCAGAAGTACCTTTTTTCTCTACTCTGCTTTTCTATTTCGCATTACCTTCATGATGTGAACACCAGTACTTCTACCACTGGCATGATCAGGCCGGTTAATGGTGCTAATAGCAAGCATCCAGCCAGCAGCACTCAGGCTTTAGGAGGCAAAGATCATTGTTCACTTGTCACGAAATAGATCCCTTGGCCTCTGGGTGCTCTTTTGTTGTGTGGCCTCCATCCTTTTCGTCGCACACTCTGCTCGCTCGCTCACCGCCTCTCTTCGTCCTCCTCTCTCCAGTAGCCCCTGTGGGAGCGTGAGGGTGAAATGACACACAGTGGCTGACTGTCGCCCGAGGGGGGCAAGGTTCTGGCCTTGGCTGGCTGGATCTGTGTGGCAGCTGGTGAGCCCGCTGCCCTCTCTGTGGCCCGCAGCATCAACAGTGGTGGTGGTGGGACTGATTGGAGGCTCACTCTGATCTCCGACTCTAGGGCTGACGTTTAACTGCTCGCCGCTGCCCACACAACTGGTGGCAGGGAAGTGGAACGGAGAGTTGGGATTGAAAACAGACATGCATGCAAAATGCATTCAGGGAGAAAAAAAGAAAGAGAAAAACACTAATATGCTAAGAAATTTAATGAGATAAAATACCAGAGTTAGAACAGTATGAGTTGAAACCACATTAAGCAAAAGCTTAGGACAGAATGTGCTACCAGTCAAGTCCTTTTACCCCCCCTGAGTACCAGCGGTAACATTTTCAAGGCTCAGATTAAAACAAAACATCAACGCTAGCAGCTGTGTAACTGCATGGCAAACAGTTTCCCTTTAAAAACAACAAACAATGCTGCTCGACAACTAAATGACAATGCTGGGATTGAGTGACATCACCACTCTGTCAGTAGAGGATCTTCTCAGTGTTTATAAGACAGTTATTGGTTGATTATTAAACATTTTAGAGCTAAAGTGTTTTTTTTTTTTAAGTTTAACAAATAATCCGTGTAGAAATATCATCAACACAGAAAGATGAATCAAATATCGATGAGGCTGAATTTGTTAAATGATGTATTTCTGGCGTCCAGGTCTGGTCAATGATGATGATGATGTCTGGTCTCAGTGATGTTTGCTAGTGTAAAGTCTGTTCCTGAGCACAACTACTGGAGGGAGGTGGTGTCGGACCCCAGGGTGGTGCTGGATGTGGTCGAACCACCGCGTCACATTCATGTACTGCTCTTTCTCCTGGACAGCCAAGTCCAGCTGGGAGAAGGGAGGAAAAAAGAGACAGGGATATAAACACATTTATAGGAGAACCTTCATCATGAGAACACCTCTAAATATGTATAAACTGCAGATGCTTTTTACCATTTAAAGAAATCCTAAATTGAGATTATTAGTATATCTTTAATTAAAAATATTTACATGTTGTTTTAGTGATTTTAAATGTCATCCTTTCATTTTTGACATATTTAATTGCTTTGGAAATTTATTAAATAAATAAATGTGCTTCTTATTTTTTCTTTTCAAATACCTTTACTAAATGCATAAGAATAAACCACAATTTGTTTTACCACTTATGAGGGAAAGTTTCTGTCTGAAATTCAACTTACAGTCAAGTAAAATAAATGAACAAATAAATGCTGCAACAGAAAAAAACTACATAAACAAAAGAGCCACAGCAGTGATGTAATTGTTAAGCAGAGATATATGTAAAATATTATGTTTATACATCAGCATCATTTCATTTCTGTTCATTTAATGTTAATTTAAAAAATGTTATGTTAATTTAAGAAAAAAATGAAACGGCACAACACAAAAAAAAAACAAAATTTGGAAATAATATTTTAGATTCCATACAGATAATAACGGTGAATGTTATTCTCCATTCAATGCAAAGACATTAAACTATATCAAGTTAAAACCGTTCAAATTTATTTTAAAAAGTGAGTGAAATGGAAAAAAAACTGGCTGTTTTCATGGTTTGGGTTAATCGATACTAATAATTAATGGGAGAAACCTTTTGTTCTTAGTTAAAACAGTAATTAGAAGTTTATTAAGGAATATTTATGCTGGTGATCCATACTGACCCCATTTCTTCTCATGTGATGTTTTATTGTTATGCCTGAAAGCTGAATTTTTATAAACTTCACTTGAAGGATTGTAGCGAAAGAAAGGAGAGTAAACTATGAAAGAAAAGTCCTTAATATAGATCAGCTTTCAGCCAATCAGATAAAAAGATGTCCGTTTTTGCACAAGCCTCCAACTTTAACCAGACAGAAAAACCACTGCTGCACAAAATCTTATTTGTTTTTCATGAAGTCATTCAGTAAAACAGGCAAAATCCAGACTTGCTTGTGGAAACTTGTTTTTCCTGAATTGAACATCGGCGCAAGCTGAGGTCAGGGGTTGGTCCAGCTGACCCGCTGTCCCCGAGGTTAAAAACTACACTGACAGCGAATCAAAGTGACGCTCATCTGCCTGGTGGCGAGGGCCAAACTTCCGTCTCCGCCACAACCGCTGACATCCCTCAACATGTGATCCATCCCCTCCCAGAGTCTCATTTCGCTGTTCCTCATTTCTGAACTCGCTTTTCTTTTATCCTGCTGCAAGGCGGAACAAACTTACTTGTCCCTGGTCTGAGGCTAAAGCCATCACTTTATGCCACATCGCTTTATCCGTTTGAAGAGAACTGAAAATGTGTTTAGAATCCGTGTGTTCATTGCCAGCTTGTCCTCGATGCCCTTTGGCCAAATGACTGGTTTAACTGTGTGTTATATACAATGACAAATTGATAATTAGAGCTGTGGCTTGACAAAAATGAGGAATGATATGAGCTAAAATGAAAGGAAAAAGGGTTGGATGCCTTTATTCTCAGTAAATGTCCATAAGAACTTTTCAAGGAGAACAATTCAAATCTCATCATATATGTAGGATTCAGAAAAACTAAAGAGGCCTAAAGTTGGAATAGAAGTTTTGTGTTAATGAAAATAGATGCATCTAAAACACACCAAAATCTCTATCATCTCCAGAATGACAGATTTAGCTAGAAAATTACAGCTATGAAGCAAAACAAGCCGTGCCTTTAAGTATTTATGCATCTTCAATTTCTTTATATTCTGTCACATTACGACACAGATTTAAAGTGTATTTTAAAATAATTTGATCTACTAGATCAAGAAAATAGCAACTTCAGAGTAGAAGGAGAAATACATTTTCTTTAAAAAGAAAAAACAAACTGTAAAGTTAAAATTGCAGGCATTTGAATTTCAGCTCTCATTACTTTAAACACACTTTTGTGCAGTTTTGCAAAATCCAGGTGTAGAGATAAACCAACATTACCAAGTAGCTTAATGGTGATGACTATATGACTGAACTTAGCAGTTAACCCGGGTTTGTCAAACACGGATCGACGCTCTAACAATCGGCATTTAGCTCCCTTCCCACTAGCAAAAAAAAAAGAAAAGCTGAGTCTGACCCTCGCCGGTAAGCTGCATAGCCTCTGTGCCTCTGCTGCTACGTTTCTGTTGACATCATTACACTGGGTTAGCGTTGATGGTGTCAGCAGTGCGACAGAAATCAAGAAAGTAAACGATGGAGAGCAACATGGAAGGACGCCAGCAATTAGTCAGTGTGTTTTATTGTTTCGCTCTTTTATCTGTCTGAAAATCTCTCATCAGTGTAGCGCCATTTTTATTGAATGTAAACAGAGTTGTTTCGGCTTTTCTAGATCAGACACGACTTTCGCAGTCCGTGTTGACGTCCGTACATTGCGCTCAATCGTATCACGTAATGTTCCCACTGATGGGACTCAGTAAACAGCAGCCCTACTGCTCTGTAAGTTTATGTATTTCTGGACAATAAAAGCAGTTAAGCATCCATCCATCTGGCCACAAATATTATTGATACAAAGACTGTGAAATCCTGACAACTAAAACAAATATATCCAACCAGATACTGAAGTCAAGCAGTCCTTTACAACTGCAATTAGGTAGGTTCTGATGGGAACCGGGATGGAGCATAAAAGAGGGAGACAGATTCTAGAAAAAGAAAAGCCATTTCGAAGAACAAATATGAGAGAAGTTCACCTTGCAGGAAAGCTATGACCCCCAAACATAAACTTCACATCACTGAGATCACAGAAAATCTCAATACAAGACTCAGTTTGTGGTTGTAACCCATCAGAATGTAAAAAGCTTTAGAAAGACTGAACTCACAATGATTGAGTGTACTCCGTAGTACATGAGAACATCGGCTAAGGTTAACTGGTTCCCCGCCATGTAGACTTTGTCTCGCAGGTAGAGGTTGAGGTCCTGAAAGTGGAACATTTCAAACACAACATAAGACATGCAAATTAGTTTCAAAATATGATAATTTATGCATTATGGTAAATATTTCTGTGTAAACACACTTGTCTTCACATGACAGATGAAAACCTTCTATGAATCTTTAATGAAGCTCCCCTTATTATGACTTTTAGTTTCATCTTCTTCCAAAACTCTGTTCCAAATAATCATTATATTTCATCTGATATTGCCGTCGACATACTTTGTTATAAATTTAACTCCTTTAAACATGTAAAAGGTGCCGAGCAGCAGGTTCATTAAGCTGCATATCTGTGGGTGCATAAGGTACACAGGACTGCAGCTCACCCCCATCTGCACGTCTGTGATGAATAGAAATCATTTTTTAACCTCAGGGGGTCTCGTCATGGCGGGAGACTTAACACAGAGGCCCAAACCAAAGACGACAACAAAATGACTAAATCTAAAAAAGCCGTTTCAGAACTGGGCGGCCTTCTCCAGCGTTTCTCAGCCGTCGCCTGTGCAAACAAAGTCACGCATGGAAGTGCGGGTCCCAGGGGAAGGGGACCATCTTTAGCGCTTGTACGTGGCACAAAGGGAAGACTTTCCACACACACTTACAGAAGCATCTTGGGGGCAAATGGAGTTATTGTGCAGGAAGAGTGGGTGATGCCAAACAAGGCATGAAGACTGCAGACTCCCCTTCAAAAATCAGATCCTTGCTTTTCTTTGCCTACAGCCATGGAGCTAAAGCCCAGTCGTGCATCAGAGGAGGGGAGGATCTGCTACAGTAGTGACCCCCCACCAACACATGGAGCTCCAACCTGAGGTGTCTTCTACCTGGCCTTTAACTTTACTCTATCAACAGCCCACACTTCTATAGCACAGATATACAAAATCATTAAGCTAAACAATCAGAATGTTATAAAACAACATTTATTTTATAGGTTTGGTTCTTTATGTTCAGATGTGAAGGATTATACTTTAACAAGAGCTGCATATATTTATCAGCAAACCTAATATTAATGCAATGTAATCCATGTAATTCTTTCATCAATTCATTCCTTAAAATAAGGAATGAATTAATTCAGTCGCTATAAGGGAGAAACACCTGTTGCCAAAATATTTGACAGGAAACATTTTGGGCTGTTTTTGTGCAAACAATGTACCTTATGTAGATCTAAAATAGAAAATATTCTCTTGCTCATAACGATGTACCAAAAAACAAAATCTGTCCATTATTTCACAACCCTGATAAACAAGAATAGAATCCCTTAAAGCAAAATGATCTTTTATCTCTGTAACTTCATTAAAATCCAGCCTTTAAATTATACAGAGAAAAACTAAACATTTTTATAAGACCCCTTTTTTGCATGAGACCACGAATAGTTTTCTATATTTTTGTTCACAATGTTATATGATTTTCAAAAGTATCAATACTTTGAAAAGTATTGATGCAACACTAATTTGAAATGATGTCACTACTAAATACAAAGACTGCATACTTTTTTTTGCTTTTGTAATTTTTAAATTTCTAAATTATTTTGTTAAAAAATAACTTTAAAATATTGTCAAATTGTGTTATATTTAGTTTATTTCTTTATTTGCATGTCATTTAACTAATAGGACGTTTGAATGTTAGCATGAATTCATGTTTAGATTGAAAAAGTTTTTCACGTAAAAAAAAATGTAATTATTGATGCCTTTAATTGTTTGGCTTTTTTTTTTATCCCCCATGGTATCAAGTATTAAATATTTTCCTGGGTATCGATACTGAATTTGAAACTCTAGCATCGGGTGGGTTAGGTTTTAGGCCTAGGGGCTGTAATCACTGGGGGAGAATCTCCTTTTTCTGTTAAGTTGGTCACATGTTTGAATCCTGTTAAAAAGCTCAGTTTCACCCGACATATTCGTCACTCTTTGCTCCAGATCTTTAGTAGTAAAAAAAAAATATATATATATATATATATTTAAAACCATATTTACCAAACTGCTAAGTGCATGTATGTCAACATACACCAAACTCCTTATCCAATCTAGACACCAGTGGATAAAATAAGCAGTTGTCTCCTGCTTCACCTTAAATTAACACTTCAGGGAAGCAAAAAAGAATAGATTTATAATTCTAATTTCTAGATACAGGTAGGGATGGACGATGCATTTCTTAATTTTGGTCGATACGATATAATTTCGATATCGATGTAGACAAAAATAAAAGACTTAGAAAGACAGCCAAGAATGCCTACAACAGATGTCTATACAAACGTATGATGAATATCTTGCAATGTTTATAAAAAAAAACTCCAACATAACCTTTAATAAATATTAGCTTTGAAAAAAAATAAAAAAGGATAAAACTACATAAAAACCTGGAACATCAGTCAGTGACCAATGCTATGTTTATAGACTGTGATGTATATTGACATTTTCAAAATGTTTGTAAAAGTCATATCCTCAATTTTGATATATATTTGCAATATATATTGATACTAAAATATTGTCTAGCTCTACATACAGGTACATAAAATTATATAATACTGTAAAAATAAAATCTATTTTTATTTTGGTTGTCCACCAAATCATGTATCCAAGCACATTCATAACAAGGGAAGGAAAAATGATTGCATTAAAAGGTGCTTTAGCATCGAATATGTTTTGAGAGGAACATAATGTATAATCCATTCAACAATTTAAGGAAGCTTCACAAGGAGGATGGAGTTAACGGTATAAAGCCACTCTATACATGAGCTACAAGTGTCTCACCAGGCCTAAGGAGCAACAGAACTGGAATCTTTGCTCTTGTAAGCTGAATACTGCTCAGGCTAGCAGATAAGAATGATTGTTGTCTGCAGCAGCAAATCACCCGTTCAACCTAAATGGTTTGACTTAAAGTTCCCAGATTAACTCATGTTTAGCTACCCTCAAAAACCACAGTTTTTTAAAAAGGTTTAACAGATGTTAGCTGTATGCCAGCTTAGAAAAAATAGTCAAGGCTCTGAAAGTATGAATTTCTTATTTACATCCCCGGGAGTGGAAGTTTAAGAGATCCTGCTGTTGACACTTTTGTGTCTCTGAATAATTTAATGGGAGACGACTGAAGCGCTTGAAAGAAGAGAGTTAAGGATGCAGCTGAAGCAGCAGGACAGGGCAGAGGGGCCACAAGGCACCAGCGCCGAGCTGCTCAGGGCGACTTCCTCCTGTAAGTGGTGCCATTAAAATATTTAAAGGCCTGTCCAGATAACATGCTGCAACACAGCATGACTCCTCAGCCATGCCACAACAGTGTGTCACGCTGTGAGGAGAGCACACACACAAACAGAGAGACGTCACACTGACAGCACGGTGCCGAGAGGCGCCTAGTGTCCAGCGCAAGAGTGGCTGACGATCCGTTTCATGCTGACTGGCGTCAGGCACATTAAAGCAGTTTTCTGTGTCGTGTGGGGCCATGTCACTGAAGGGCCATACATCAACCCTCACTCCTGTCACTGCTGCATTAACAAGGCAAACACACAAATCAAGGTGTATCGATCCAAACATTGCACAATGAAAGGGATAGTAAAAGGGATGAAGATTTATTAATGAAAAAATGTAGAAAAAAAAGTGATGCCAGCATGTTTACAAATGCTGCAAGGAATAAACCTGTTCAGAAATAACAGAATTATTATCTAGGAGGACAAAAACAATCATCTTCATTCTCACTGTTTACCTTTAGGATGGTCTTGATGTCTTCCTTTGCATGACCATCAAGTTTAGTCACCCTGTACTCCAGCCACTGTTGCACCACTGCCCTCGCCTCTGCACCATCACCCAGCAGCTCTGAGCGCTTGGCCTCTTTCACCAGGTGGCAGGCGATGGTCACCAGTCCTACCAATGGGGGAGCATTATTATTCTGTAGCACAGGGACCTAAATGGGAGGAAAGTGATTAAACAAAAGTAGGGAGACATTAAACAATTGCACAATTTTTATGTCATAATAGCAGACAGTATCAAAAGAAACAGTTTTTTTTTTTGAGTGCTTCCAGTCCTATTTAGGCCGTTTCAACTGTATAAATACAGTGACTCGTTACAGATTCTACAAAAACTAGAGATTAAAAGAAAGTGACTGTATTTATGCAATCAAAGACTAATTTCACGGAAGAGGGAATGCATTTTCAAAATATAAATACTTTGTGCGCGCTTATTTTATCATATATAACCAGACGCCCTGACAACACAGCGCACACCCACTTTAAAGTGCTCTAAATCCATCCATTCAGCCAGTGGTGCACAGCTGACTCCACCCCTAACATACAGAGCACGCTGCTCCTTTCATAGAGCTTCAATGTTTAAAAGAAGACAATGTTCTACAAATGCTAACATTAGAATGCTGTCCGGTATTAAAAACAATGATAAATGAAGCAGTGCTATGCTAAAGAAAACACACAACCAGAGGTATATTCAATTCAGTTCACATGCTTAGCTTGTTAGCATTTCTTTTATAGTCAACGTGGACTCGTTACAGCGGTTTGCAAGTTCATTCAAATAAATGTCAACTCGTCCCCATGAACAGATGAGAACAAGAATGACCGCGATATTACCTTTTTATCCCCCTGTGTGCTATATTTGTTTGCTTTTTTTATGCCTAAATATTTCTCCAGCGATGCTAACTCCCGTAACGCCATGTTTAACAGTGTGGAGAAGCAGCAGCAGACAGGACGGATATGATTGGTTGAACATCTCAAGTCCCGCCTGCCTAAAGTTTATCTGACTAGAGATTTAGCCAATTAAAACGTTCGAAATCTTTGCGCTTCTCTCTCATTTATTGCATCAGTTACATGATAAGTAAAACGGCATAATTTTTCATCTACAAATGTGTTCACCTTAAAAAAAAAACATCTGCTTGTATTTTTTTTCTAAATAAGATAAATTAAATGTAATAATAGGTTGATAACCAAGTAATAAAGAAACCTTAAATATTGCAGACTCCTACCTTGATTGCACAAATAATACACTGACACAAACATTTGTAGAATATAAAAAAAACGTGGAACTGAAATTTGTACACAGTTATATAGTGTAATTGCAGCTACAGTTGTTCCGATCTATGCATCTAAAGCATCTTGATTTTTTTCTAATTAATCTAAATTAAATGTAATAATAGGTTGGTAAGCAATTAATAAAGAAACCTTAAATATTGCAGACTTCTGACTTGATTGCACACACAGCAGCTACAATTGTTCTGATCTATGGAACCTGCTGGACTTATTCTGAAGTTGATATATTATTCTTCATGCATCACCTGCAATGCATGTAACTGTGAAACATTTTATAACTATAAATATTTCTGATTCTAATCTAATTATGAACACTTCCTTAGCAGTGTGTACTGGACTATCAAACACTCAACACTGTGCTGCCAGGTCATAGCAAGATTGTAAACAGCTGCCGATTTGCACAGACTGACAGTTGAGCGTCTGCAGTTTCATTCCTTGGTGCTGCTGCACAATTTCCCTGTTCTGAGGGCTGTCTGGTTCTGTTTTGGATCTTTTGACGCTATGTGTGCCATGTCTGTTTGGATCTTTGCTGAGTCTGTGTGATTTCCCCATAATGAAATGTCACCTGTCAGTCAAAACCCAGTTTTCTAACTGGAGCATCCAGGTGGACATGTGAGTATGCGCCTATTTGTTTTTGAGTGATGGTTGAGCTGAAGTTTCATACCAGACGTTTGTCCTTAACTCTGAAAAAATCTTTCTTGTGGAGCTTCCTTAAATAAAAAGACTTTAGATCATGTAATCAGCATGAGAAGACAGGTCTTTTATTCTCTCTTCTGCTTTTTGTAATAACTACACAACAAGACAAAAACCTATATTATAAAAACCTATATTAACTGTTATATTTAAAAGTCCTGAAAATAATCCATTGAGTACTCTCTAAAAGTATTAATTCCTTCTAAACCTTTTTATACTTATATTGTTCTACCACAGATTCATGTGGATTTATTTGGTTTTATATGACAGACAAACACAAAGTCACGTATAACTGTAAGATGAAAGGAAAATGATAATAGTTTTTTATATCACTTTTACACAAATAAAATTGTAGTGTGATTTCATATTGGTGTGTTGGTATATCATCTTTATTCTCATTGCTGAATGAATCACAATCCAATTACTGGCTTTCAGTAGTTGCACAATAACGACATAGTAGTTAATATCTAACATTGTAACTAAATATAACAAAAAAAATTCACCTTCATCTAATTAATGCACGTCTCTGACATGTTAAGAATCATCCACAGTCATGAAAAAAAAGAAAAAAATAGCCCAAAAGTTGTTTTCTGCAATTACTTATTCTAAAGGTAATTTACCCATAGAGTATAATGAAAAAAGAAGAAAAAAAAGGGTGGTGTCATTTTTTTTTCCTATGATGTTTAAATGCAAGTGAGATATACAACCCCAGTAAAAGTATAGTCTGTAAAATAAACGCATAAATCAGAGATGCAGTCAATGGGTCTTTGTTCATCCTGGACAAACGGAGCAGATTCACAGCTTAGGCAATACATTTTATTTGCATGGCAACTAATAATGTCCCTAATCTATTACACTGGTGGAATTGTTGCAAATTTCAGACTACTTGACAGAAACTGAAACTAAGTCCCCCCAAAATTACAATGCAGTTTTAAATTGTAGTTCAACAAATGTAAAAAAAAAAAAAAGCTTAAGGGAAATTTGTAAATAATGGAAATCCAGTTGTCTTTGTTTATGCTAATTGTTTAGCATGATTTTTGACAACAAATTTGCTTTGCCCTGCACTTATAGTCAGAATTTTTGTTTCTTTCTTTTTCACTTTGGATTCTACCTGTAAATATCATGCTCACTGCAGACCATTATGTTGAGATATCAAACACCTTGCTTAGTGTTCAGTATAAAACAGAATTTTAGCATTCTTTAACAAAAACCCTCTGATAGGAGCTGCTCAAGCAAAATACTTCAACTGAGATTTATTTCTCAGAGATATGAACTAAGGTTTAAGATTTCATCCATGTTGTTTTTTTCTGTCTCATCCTTTTAATGGAGCACAACAGATGATATTTTTAAACCCAATTTGTTGAGAAAATGCTGCCCCAGAAAATAAAGTAATTATAGAAATAAGTACACATACCATCATAAAAGATTAGATGCTGCGAAAAAAAGGTGAGGCTAATTCTCTTTATTTATTTTTCTCCCATCCAAGCTTTTTTTATGTTTGTTTATAGACCCAAGCACGTCACACACTTTTACTCTTGTAAGGCTCCCTTAAATGCATGCCTGCAGCATTAAAGTGCATCTTCTTTAACTGAATGCCTCCAAGCTGCCACATCCTGTCTGTGCTCAGGCGGGCTGAGGACAACGATCCCTACTGCCTGGGACTAACTGTAGCCTTTGGGAGTTCTCTTATGCCGATTGTGATACTGAATCCGGGGTCAAATTAGTAAGGAAATCTTCAGTGGGAGGGGGTCAATGATAGCCCTGTGGGGCTTCCCAACGCAGGCATAGCCATAAACACAGCCTCAGCCCTGGTTGAAACATGGTAGCTTACAATATGCTGTTACACTGATTTGTCTGGCTGGGATGCAAGGCCTGTGGTTCCGCCTGTCTCCTCTCTTACCTTTTATAACCTGTGAAAGCTCTTTGACGGAATATGCAGTTCTAACCGCGCAGGGAAGCTGAAGGGGAAAAGATGCCTGGGATCGGTTGTGAGCAGTCGACATGAGTGCTGTCAGCACAGATTGGTAAAATTGCATATTGGTGTTGGATCAGATCCTCAACAGAGGGTGAACATGGGGACAGGCGGCAGGCGGCTGCGTGACAGTTCAGGAAAAGACAGAGAGCTGGGAGATGAAGACAGACAGATGTATGGGGGTCAGCTTCCTGCCTGCATCTTCAGTTTATGTCAGCTTTTTAATTTCTTTTATTTTACCTTAGTTTATTTAATGCATGCGGTGAATGAATGACAGAACTAATACAGAAAATATTGTATTAGAACAGGAAATCTTACCCAGTATTCTTTGATACTGGTATTTGGGAAAAATCAGAAACATTACTGTAAAGCAGGTTTTTGCTTTGGTGCAAATTATGAAAAACAAAAATGTGTGTAGATGAGCAAAATGTTAAATAGCATTTTTGCGAAAAATTAAAGCTAAAACTGTTCTGTAATATTTCTTTTTAATGCCAAATTTTTGCTTAAACTGTAAAAAAGGTAAAGAGGCATAAGGTTAAGTATTTTTGTGTTCTTAAATTTTAAGCAAAGTGATTCAAAATACTCATGCAAGAGGTTCTCAAACACCTTTGTAAATACTTTAATTTTCCATTATCATTTAATACATTTAAAAACACTAACACACCCAAGCCTTTTTTTCATTTTTTTTGGTGTGATTCAATGTAAAAAAAGAAAGAAAAAATATCTTTTTACCTATTGATACTACATGATTGGTTGATAAACTGTAATTAAGTGTCCAATTTCAGCTCTAAACTTATGCTTATAAATGAGAAGTTAACATTCATTAATATTCATATTCATTCTTAATAGTCTCCAAAAATGTGTTTCTATAAAACTTCTAACTTTAAAATCCAATATTATTATTTAAATTAACCTTTTTTTTGCTAATGTGCACTTGAGCTAAAAAAAAATGAAACACTTCATTTGGTTTGCTGACTTTCTCTAAACCAAAGTCCTACATCAAAACTGTACCAACATCTTAAATACTAACTGTAATCTACTTCCATCAAAATGAATTGATCTGTATTTTTCTTGCAAATTATTTACAACAATATTTTACTTCAAAAAGCAGGTGCCCTCAGCGCTCCTTACAGTTTGAAACATATGCACTTTGAACAATCCTTATACTGAATTCTGCTATACAAACAAAACTTGGATGGCCTAAAGTTAGCCTATTTAATTAAATAATTAGATTTAAAAATGTTTTTTTAAATTCCACAAATAGTTTTTTTTTTTTTTTAATTAAAACAAAGTTGACTCAGAGCTTGGAGTTAAACCAGTAAAATATAATCAAGTTTTTACATAGATTTTTTTGGGGTGAGTTAAATTTAGCATCTTGTTTTTAAGATGTTTTAACTAAAAAAGGAATTCAAAACTACCAACAACTGTTAAAAACATGATTAAAAATAAAAAAGTTATCCTTTTTGGTTCATGTCTTACATCTCTGAAATTAGCTTTTGGAAGCCCATTTTCAAAACCTAATCTTAGAAGATTCAATTTCATCTCCAAGACATATTTCCTCCTTTTTTTTCCCCAGCCAGATACTATACAGTAAGTCACTTTAAGTCAGTGTAGTACATGACTAATGGCAGTCTGGCTTTTGGCTCCAGAGCTGCTGGCTCCAAACTGAAGGAGAGTTGGAGGATGCCAGAAATGTCGCACCTTCAGGCAGGACCCTATGGGCCTTTCATGACGACAACAGTGATGGGATTATAGGAACCACCCTGCTGCTCCCTGCAGAAGCAGGCACCCAAAGGCTAAAAACAACAAGCTTGTCCCACACTCTGCCATCAAATGCACACACATGCAAATTAATGTATGTTGTGTGCTAAAGAGTGAGGGAGGAAGAAGTGGATGAGCTGGTGATATCGATGGAGAGATGACATTTTTGTGGCATTTCATGTCTTTCTTTAGTGTTTGATTAACATTAGAATACGCCCATGAATGTTTGTGTGAGAGTGTAAGTTGACGTAGGGCATCTGGAACAGGGCCCCCCCAAGACAAATGGAGAAGTAATAGGAACACTTTCTCTATTTCCTGCTCCTTTACTTACATGCCAACCCACAAGACGGTAGAGGATGCTGGGGGACACGGCACCAGCTCACCAACCTCATCCCTGCCTCGCATCCAGCAGCAGTCACTTAGGAGTATTAATTACTGCTCTAAATTTCTTCCTCCATAGCTATCCCGTGTCCCCCTCAGACAAACAGCCACGGTGGGAGGATCTTGATTTTTATAGCTTCTGAAACATCAGATGTCTTTTATTGAAGTTGCCCACTGGCCATGCAGGTTTCTCTCCATCTCTCTATGTCTCATTCCCTCTTCCTGTGTCTCTCAGCCATGATTCAGACAAAATCTTGGAGGAAACTGTTGTGCCTGTGCTCCTGCTGTGGCCGGGAGGTTGATGGGGTAAACTCCCATGTTGTTAGAGGTTTGAAATCAGGCAGCTCATACACACTTGGTGAGCACTGGCTGGAAGCTGCCCGGAGAGCTTCTGTTCTGGACTTGACCAGCAGGGAGCACTGTGGGTCTATCAAAAAAAATACTAACGCCTGCTTGTGTTCACATCCCAGCTCCAGCTAACACTAGATTCCCATCCAGAAAATAAAGAAATAAATAAAAAGAAATAAATAAATATTTTTCTTTTATTACAGACCTCAACCTGATGGTTAAGTAAAGGTGGAACAAAATACTAAAATCAAACATTAACTTAGTTTATTGTAATGGAGGCAATCAGAAGAGTTTGTAGTACTGCAGTAAAAGATGTGTTCCTTGTCTTAATTGCATAATAACTTAGTGAAGATACTTGCTAACTTCAGGGAAGGACCAGGTTTAGGTGTTATATAATGATCTGTTCAATCCAACTGGTCGCAGAGGCGCATTAATGATTGCTTGCCACTTGAAAAAAGGTTAAAAAGAAACTCCATCTTTTTTTATTGTAAAGTTGGAAACATTAAAGAATCACCGGCTCTTGAGGACGTGTTTAGGAACCCTCAGCCCTGCTCCTAATCTGCCCCACTCATCCGTCTTCATGTCTTTAACCCATTAGTTTGATTCACTGCCTCTGGAGCAGGAAAGTGAAAGCTCAGGCCAGCACTTGTCTCTCCTATGACTGTGTCCACTATATCCCTTCTGTGTGGCACTTTATGGCACCCTGAAAAGAGGTAGAAAGAGCAGTAGGTGTGCGAGTGTGTGCGTGTGTTAAAAAAAGAAGACATAGCGTCGTGGGTGGAGGTGGGGTGGTGGTTGAAAGATAGATATGGGGAGATTCGGAAGGTTATTTGTCCCTCTTCCTCTCTTCGAGAGCTAGGAATCATGGTCTTCATGACAGGTCGCCAGCGCCCGTTGGGGCCGATCTATATGAGGTCTTCTTTATTGGCAATTTCGACTCAGGGACAGATGAGGCTCCAGCCAGCCAGGCAGCCAGCCGGACAGGCAGAGTATGATGAAAGCAGCCAGGACTCACCTGTGACTCTCACACTGAAGGCTGGAGAAATAATGCATCAGAGGTTATACGTGGAGCTATGTGCTCTGTGTAGATGTACCAGGGCGGGTTGGAAATAATGTATGGCTGCTGTCATGCCCAGAGGTCTCTGTTTAATATGAGGAGAATCACTGAGCTATGTTGGAGGACGGTTTCGATTGAGACGCTTTGGATACTTTACATATTGTTGGAATGTAGGGTAAATAATTCAACCGGGCGCAATAGTCAAGAGCCTGTCCATGACTTATTGCTTTCGGCTTCCTTGGAATAACACTGCTGTGAACATGCTTAGTTTATAACTATGCGTCGATAGTGCATCGCATGGCAATCCTATAAAACAATGTCTGAGCCCTATGAATAGAACATTGTTCTGGCTGAGTTCTGGGTGACATTAAAAAGCATTCTTAAACCTGAATGTTGAGCTGAATGTAATAAAACATTAAAGCCACCATAAGTACTAACACATTGCTTTTAGATTCTGCTTGAACTGACACACAGCTCCATTCTGTAAAAGACATTTCTTAACATCTCAAGCGGGGTAATACTGGTATCACACGCGGCCCTTTCTCCACAAGTCTGCGAGACGCGTTTCCCATTTTTCAAAGTTCCTGAATCACACGAGGCAAATCAGTGGGAACTAGCATGACAACATTCAAGCTCTGAGCAGACAATATGTCCCGAGGCCAATTCCTCCATCCAACGAGCTGCTGAATGAAAGACAGAGCAAGGCTGAGAAAGTGACGAACACCATGAAATAGCCCTGTAATGAACAATTGCTCTCATATGAGAGGGCCCATTCTGTGAGGAACAGCCATTAGAGCCGTCTCCCTCTGTTAATTCCTAATCGATTGGTACAGTCTGTAAAGCATTGATCAGCGGTTCGCTTTCAAGTGTTGAAAGTGTGGAAAGGTTTGAAGGAAATACGATTCAAGGGCGCTGAATGGGAGTATTGTGAGAAGAGAACAACAATCTTTGATTGTGTCTTGGAAAAAAGACTCCCCATTTAGAGTAAAAGATTGAAAACGTGGTTGCTTATATTTCCATATCTTTTACAAACTCTAAAGGGCCATGCAGAAGTATTTAAGTTGTCATACCTTTTCAAATTTTGTCCTCTCAGCGCAAACGTTACTGCATTTTATTGAGATTATGTGGTATAAGCATCACAAAGTAGGTTCTACTTGTGTGAAGAGACTCTGTAATCATAAATATTTGATTTGGATTATTAATTAGATTTATATTTGGGCCTTGGAGGGGCAACCATCCCTTTCTACCTGAGATACTTTGTTGTTACTCCTGCAGAAAAGCATCCCAACAGGATTATGCTGTAAAAACCATTATAGTCTCAATGTTTTCATGCATTGAATTTGGTCCTTTGGTCAGAAAAATGTAAGAGTACATTTCTACACGTGTTGCGATGCCCACATATGGTTTATGACAAAATAGAAAAATTTGAAAAGCTTACACAAAATAAACATATTTCAAGGTACAATATCACTTCTACAAGGCTACATTTTTGAACAGTTTCAAGAATTACACATTGAATATCCTTTTACACCCTATTCACTGATTGAAGACAGACAGACAGACGCACGCACGCACACAGACAGTTTTGATAGATCCAGTCCAAAGAGTTGTATATTCTGTTGCAGGTTCTCCTTGTTTGCTGTTCTTTCTCTCTGTGCTTTTCCTCCCTGCCTCCATGTACACTCAGTCTCTAATTAATTTAATAAAGTGTAGCAATTTTGACATTTAGGGCTCTAATTGTCTCCACAGTAGCGGACCGGCTGACCGGCGCTGCAGATAACGCAGACTGACAGGATCAGAGAAATGTCTGTTTATCTGGGGAATTAAAGGGTAAAAACAGGCCTGGCTTAGTAAAAGGTGCTCTCCTGCATTTATGTGTGTGTGTCTGTTGGTGTGTGTTTTTTTGTGTATAAAGGGAAAACTTTAGACTTTTCTTTGTTGTTGTTGTGTGAACTTGCTTCCATACGTGTGAGGATACTCAGTGAAAGACAAGCCCAGTTATTGCTTAAATGATCGGAGCTAATGGTTGATACAGGCGCTTCGCTTGTTTGCGCTTATCAGTGTTGTCCATCTTAAAATGGACAACACTAGTGACCTTTGCCTCAGGTTTTGTACAGGTTGCTGGTGGCAATTCAAAATGTGCGGTTGTCTGTCTTTGCAAATTGCCCTCTTAATAAAGATATCAGATTCACCAATAGGCCGAAAGATGAGGCGCAGACCCAGCAGTGTTCTTTTTGCCTATGTAGCCAAAGACAATCTTTACATCTACCTAAGGGGACCTGCTAGCACCAGCGCTTGCAGCTATTCGCATCTTCCATCAAAACATCACTGACAAGTCAAGTTGCTCTCTCTCTCCCCTTTCCTGCCGCCTCCGACCCGTAACCCATTTATCTTGAGATAACTTTGTCAGATTGTCAACCAAACTCTCCGGCGGGAGCAGGGCCCAAAGCTTATTACAGAGGAATCAGCACAGGCCGAGGCTGGTCACTGCTAAACGGATACTCCCTCCGAGCTCCCGCTGACTTGACTGCATTATTAGGGCTGCTGTTCCCACATCAGCTGAAGTCAGTCAGTCAGACGGCTAACAGTTAGGCTGCTTTTCAGAGTTGATCTGGTTTATTTATCACACTGAAAAACTTGGCTTTAAATGAAAAGCTTTATAACGATAATAACATATATTAAACTTTTAAGCTGATGTTCTCTCCTTTCATGCTACTTATTTATTGTATAAAAAATGTTGAAATGTAAGAAAATAAAGCTCATATGTGAAACATCAAACATATATGTTGTCCCATTTCAACAGTGCTTGTGTATTGAAATCAAGGCTGTGAATGAGTGCAAGCGTGTCAGGAAAGGATACACTTCTTTCTCTTTCTTAAAGGTCATTCATTGTTCTATCCATATTTGGACCTAAGTAAATGTTTAGGAATACAATTTTGATGCTATATAGGTGTCTCAAAGTTACCGAACACATTATCTATTAGCCACCGGCTGCTGAGGTAGTTTCACTTTCAGTTAGTAGTATCTGGTATCTTAGATGAGGGGATTTTCAGTGCAATGTCTTTCTGCTGCAAAAGAATAAGTAAAAAAAATCATTGAGTAATTAATACATTATTCACCAGCACTTTGTGTAAATGCTACAATGGTGGCTCACATGTGAGGTATACTTGCAGGACAATGTTTCAACATGTCCAAAACAAACTTTGGCAGCATGGCAGAGAAATGGCAATTATCTAATAAAGTGCTTGAATTACAAGGAATAGGTAAGTGTTGTTGGGCCGTTATTAACCAAAGGTGGCATTTCTCTCTTTCTCGTTATGAAAACATAATTCTTACATGACTGAAGGTAGTAATGCATTACTGTTATAGATGCATTAGTGTGTTATTTATGTCCTTTACTTTTGTTGTTTTCTGCATATTTTCCTGCTGGCTTATAAAAGTTGCTGTCTATGTGCATTTCAGCTTACGTTATAAACCCTTCACCTTGTTGTTGATCCCATTTATCAGGATTTTCTCTAACAATTTAGGTGTTCACCATTAAGCTCTGCAAAATAAAGATTGTTAGGTTCTGTAACTCTCTGACTTTCTGTATGATGTCACTTCCCTGTAAACTGAGCTTGTATAGCACATAGAGCAGTGAGGGGGCTGTGAAGAATGCAGCTATAACACCTGTGATAAAGTTTATGATCTTAAAAGTAAAGCAATGAGCTTAATAAGCAGGAGGGCAACTTTATAAGTATGGTAAGCCCATGATTTATAGGTACAGTGTTGAAATAGAGGTTTTAAATCAAGATGTGTTGAATAGTTTGTTTCTGTGTTCTTCCCCTGGCTATTTTTAAAAAAAGAACAAATGAAAAGTCAAATCATTTAATTTAAGGGGGGGTCAATGCTGAGTGACAGCAGCAGCCTCTAAATGATGTGTTTGTTTGTGATTCTTTTTCTCCTTTATTTTTACACCGATGCTTTGTGACATGATGCCCAGGACACTACACTATTCTTGGCCAGAAGACCTTGTCTTCATGAATAATGTGCCAACGTTAATCTTGACTGGTCTTGATTTATTCTGGGATGCCTTTGATGCACCAACATGCTAAGGGCTTCACAGGGACAGCAATACACTGAGGAGACTAAGCGTAGCAATAAAGTGAACTGAAAGGAGTAGAGAAATAACTAGATGAAGAGAGGAAAATCTGTTTTCATTAGGATCTGGCTGTTTTAAAGGCCTAACATGCTGGTTACAAAGGGTAATTCATTAGAAATGCTGTCATTTCAAAAATTAAAACAATGTGAATTTATCTTGTTTTTTAGATTTAATGTATTATTTTGTAAATCCTCTGGAAACCTAGAATTCGCAATCATTCCTAGGAGACCATGACCATGTTGAAATCCCAATGGGTATGGTAAAAGGACTGCCAAACTGTGTCAAAGCTAGAAACTTTCACTGAACTAAGTCATTTACCAAAGGAAATCAGATTAGTTCACCTTTTTCACAGAACCAACATATTTTATATTAGCTCAATAAGCAAATTACAGCAAACTATAAGAAATATACCAAACTTCAGTTGTTGTAAATAAGATGTGCATTTTTTGCTTTTTTGCAGTTTTTTTCCCAGAACATCATAAAACTGTAGGGAAAGCTAATTGATACATCCTGTGGTGCATCACTTTCATATCATCTCTAAGTTTGATCCAATTGACTCTAGCTATATAACATGAAATCCCATACATTTAAACACAGAAACTTTACATACATACATTTAAATCTAAATATAAAATTCAATTTGGTCCATTATCAAAGAATTACAGTACCTATGTTTATACAAAAAAGAACACGATAATTTAATAACACAGAGCTTAGTGGTCCAACAGTATTTTCTATGGGTAAAAACTGACAGTACACACAGGTAAAGTAATTGCAGTGGTAGCTGTGTCATTGGCAATGACCAGGAAAGAGACACTGCTTCATACAAATACAGTAAAAAGGGAATATGTCAAAGTGAAAATACTCAGTGGATGGAAGCAACAGTTTTCTTCATGGCGTTATTGAACACAGCTTAACACAAAAGCACAGAGCCTGAATGAAATACAAAAGATACATAATGCAGCAATATCTCGGCAATATTGCTCAGCCCGAGGACATAACTAAACACAGAAGCACTTAGCCTAAAGTAAGTTTTATTGGGAAGAAAAGCTAAGAGGTTTTACTGCACAAAGTTAATGCCAGAAATAGCTCTAACAATGGCTTTGCTCAGGACAGAAACTTAGCTAAACACAGAGGTACTGAGAGAGGATTACATTCTCTGAAATTAAAAATTAATGACAGTAATATTGTTCCAATTAACAAATCATTTAGAAAGCAGCTCGGACATACTGTACCCTCTCTTCTAAGCTAGCTTACCTGAATACCAACAAGCTAACCTAACAAGTAAACAAAAATGCCTTTGAAGTTTTTCAATGCAAATAGGGTCAAATTTAAATGTTCACCAGGTCATCCAGAATTTCCATAATAAAAACATCGCAACCACAAGGTCCTTCGTGTTCTGTCCTTTTTAAACGTGACTTTCTAAATGTAAAGAACACATTGTGAACTTAGACAAAGGGCAAAAGAGGAGCACTAACTCTACCACTTAATTAAATAGAAACGGCTTATTATAAGGGTGAAGAAATTAGAATATAGAGGGAATTTGAAGCATTTTTAGGATTTGTCGTAGTAGATTGGTCAACAAATATTGATAGGTGTGGTGGGAGGGAAGAACATGTCCACCAATGTTATTCTTCCCATAGACATCTGTGAGACACTCCAGTTTAGCAGTGTAATGACCCGATACTAACAGCATTCATTTGACTCTATCAGGGTCAGTGTCTGTTCTGAACGAGTGACTAGAACCACACACAGGTGCTCAACACACAATATGGTAAATTAGCAATAGTTTTACAATCAGAGTAAAGCTATTACCAGTTAGCTTAAAAATTTTACCACATAACAGGTAAACATCTTGTGAAGAAAAACACAATCCATTAGTTTAAGTCATTATTTAGCTTTGGGCTTTATTTTCAAACATTATTAAAGGTAAGTTATCTTGTTTCCTGTTTAGAGTTACTAGAAGAAACACTAAAATTTATGGATGATTAAGTAAAATGTATTGAGACATTTAACTAAGTTCAACTTAAAAATTATATAATGAAAATTTGCTTACTAAAAGGAACACGTTTATTGTCTTTACATGTTTTTTTGCATTTATATGAATAAGTGCTTTAAAATGAAAGCTGTGATTTATGAAAAACTATCTCAACATTTATTGTGTACATTTATTGTCTTTAATGTTTTTATGTTATTTTTATTTCTTAATAAGAGCACTAAGATCTTCAGCAATTGCTTTAAATT
>JAUZNJ010013592.1:26999-43460 GCA_034780135.1 Jordanella pulchra
TTTATTGTCTTTAATGTTTTTATGTTATTTTTATTTCTTAATAAGAGCACTAAGATCTTCAGCAATTGCTTTAAATTAGGGACTGCATTTGAACAAAATTACCACTTTCTGTTTTCTATCACTTCTTGTATGCTAAAAATTACTAGATAAAGCGAGCTTTTTATAATGTTAATTTTAAAAAGCATCTAAAATACAACTACTTGTGAATAAAACCAAACCTTTATGATTCCTCTGTTTGTTGATCCTCTTATGAAAGCATGCTTAAAGGAACTGTCTGCAGTGCAACCAGGCTTTATAGCAATGGAGCAACTTTTTGAAAGAAAAATTATTGACTTGTAGTTGAAACATGACCCTGATTACCAGGCTATGCATGTGTGTAGATGTTATAGCCTGTTAGTGTACAGAGTGCAGTCACAGGTGTTTTCTTTCTCTTGTTTTTTGACCGAGCCCCTGAAGGCCACGTTAAGACTATTGTTTGGGCTGGGGGGCTGAGGACTGAGATTTATTCAACGGTGGAATCAGTAAACTCGTCACTCTGAATAGGATCCAGGAACAGACCTACGGCAAAACCTGGTAAACTATTTGTTGAATCACACTCAAACACCAGTGCAGTGGGCGTTCTTTCCTGATGAATGTTTTGTGAACAAAAACAAAGGATTTTCCAAAATATCTTTCCATTGAGCATTTTTTATGCAACCTAACTGCGCTGAAATAACAAATAAAAAAAAAAAAAACATAAGTTATGTTAATACAATGCTATTCATAATCTAGCATCAATCAAACTAATATTTGTAAAGGCATGCCCATAAAAGCTACAAAAGGAAAAACCTTACTGAAATTGTTTAAGTTTGAATAGTACCTCCACAAAAATTCATTTAAAAAGATCTATTCAAAAATACTTGATTTATCCCAAAGGAAATTAAATCTTTTAGTAACTGATATATTTTTGTTTTCTCTTAACCAGTTGTTGAAAGTATTCATCCAGAAATGAAATAGAAAAACGTATAAAAAGTATTCAGTTTTCTTCAGTTTATCTTTCATATAATATTAAATATTTTACTGGTCACTTTTACATTTATTTCATACATTGGTATATACTGATTTTAACAAGAAGTATGTGTTAGGTATATAAGGTACATTTTTCATACATGTTTTGTGTATCTTTTAATAATTTCTTTACTATATCCATCTAAAACACATACCTTACATAAATGTGCAAACATCAACATGTATAGTTTTTCTCTGCAAAAAGTGTATAGTGAATTAGACTTCCACAAAGCTATAAATGCAACTCAGATATTCAAACCATAGCTACTAACCAAGCATTACTGTAAATCAGTGGTCTAAAACTCAAATCAAAGGCCATTGTAACTTTTAAAATTTCCCTTGCCCCACACTCCTAAGTCAGGCTCTGCAAAGCTCTGCTAATGAGCTCTTGTTAAGAGCCAGGTGTTTTCAAACAGAGGCACGTCGAAATGTTGCAAGACACCAATGGCCTTAGAGGACTGGAGTTTGAGGCTACTGCTGTAAAGGACTGAAAACAATTAAGCTCAATTTCTAAATATCTAAAAATGTAATGAATGGCACCACGTATCATTGAATAAAATGTAAAATTTTGGTTGGCTCGTTAACATTTTCCTTACTTCGGTGCAAAGTACAACAGAACATTTATTCAGCGGTGCAAGCATTTCAGATAATACAACAATTAAGTATTGAAAATTATTCTAAATGATAATATGCAAACCATGAAAGTGTGAAATATGTGTTATATTAAAAGCATTTCTTTCAGAAGAAGAATTTAAATAGTTAATTAGGGAATATTTAAAATGGCCCAGAAATATTGGGCAAAATACTACAAAATACTGCATTTCACAATCTTAAGTATTTCCTAACATTATCATCAGATTTGATTGACATGTATGACAGCACAAGAATTTACTATGTTTCTTGCAATAGTTTATTCCATTAACAATTGGCCAGTCATATTAGTTTAACATGTATATTTAAATAAATATATACAGTACATATATTGCTATTGATTTAGAGAGTGATGAGCTAGAAAAAGGCTTATTTCAAAAATTATGAGTAAGTCATATCTCAAACCAAACCTTTGCCAAGGCTTCATACAGACAGGTAATTTAAACAACACAACATTCTGATCAGACTTAAATAAACAAAAAAACGTAGCTTTTGTTATATCATATGCTTCTTTTTGACAAAAACCAAATTACCTACTGCTCAGCCTACTCTGCAATTTTACATGACCTTTTTTAGTGGCTGTTTTTTTTCCACTTGTTTTATCTGTTTTAAAACACCATTAAAGGCTTCCACAAAGTCTGGTATATATCAGTTCAAGGACATCTGTATGTACTCAAGATGGACTCAATACAAATGCAAAGCTCAATTTGCATTTGCATTGAGCTTTGCATCCTGTGTTTTCGTGTGACATTGTGTACATTTACACGTTGTCAAAAAAATTAACTTGTCTGTAAAAGTCTTGTCAGCAGGGGAAAGTCTTTATATCAAATTTTTTTATGTGACAGGCTTTATTTTTGATTGTTTATGTTGCCATGTGATATGTAGCAGCATAACACTGAGCAACCAACTTTGATGATCATGATCACTTCCACTCTCTGCACCGCACAGGTGTGCAAGGGGATTAGACTGCCTTTTTTTGTTTTTCCAAAGCTAAAAGGCAAATTGGTTCTTCTTCTTAATCCTGTGACACCATGACAGACACAAAATGCTGAAATTTAACACAAAAAATGTAGGGATGGAATACCTGATCATAGTACCCCAAACCATCTGAGGACAGTGCAGACAGAGTCGAACTGGGTGACAGTATACACAATATGCCTGACTCTGTGCGGACTTTGACAGTTGACAGTAAATTATTTTTGTAGTAAAGGCATTTTAAAACTGCACTTATCACAAAGATGACCTCTTATCTCAAAACCAGAAGAGTATTTTTGAAGTGACTTCTTTCAAAATGTCTAATCCCCTTGCACACCTGTGCGGTGCAGAGAGTGGAAGTGATCATGATCATCAAAGTTGGTTGCTCAGTGTTATGCTGCTACATATCACATGGCAACATAAACAAACAACATACAACATAAACAACATAGGTGTTCTGTAACACCTAGGAAAATATAAATGTATTGATTTGGATTAATGACTCGATTCATTTGACAAAACAGTGGATATGAAAATAACTGGCTGCCTGAAAGCCTCAATTACGTGATTACATGATTTCACAGCAGATTTCCACAATCCTGCATATCAAAAAATCAAACAAGCAAACACAAAAAATCCTATTAGGTCCAATATGAGAAGATAAACATCTTTTTTTAATGTTCTGAAGTACTTGTGTTATGCAACTTTTCTCCTGTACTGAAATTTTTCTAAGCGTTTTTTATTTGTGTGTGTCAAACCGTTTGCATATGATTTTTTAATATCCGTTCCAATGTTTTCAATGTTACACTGACTGCAGTGTGTATAAAGACTCTCCTATAGGGTAGTGGATCTCTCTGTGTCCCATCAATTGAAACAATGACCTGCATTTGGGTCATATTGATAAAGTAAAAACATAAAATTAAATAAAAATAAGCCTACAAAGCAAAGCCTCAAATCACGTCCAGCATGCACAGAACAGATAGAGATTTTGATTTATAGGCGAAACATTATTATGGGAACTAGGTTTAACAAAAAGGAAAGCACAGCAATAAATGCTGTGGTACTATTAATATAGGCTAAATACTGTTTGAGGCAATAAGAGGTTATTCTCAGAGATCTATGTGTAAAGTTTCCCGAAGTTGATGTATGATATTTTTACTTTTTTAACTTCATTACAACTATTTGAATAAAATGTGGAATATCAGTGGTTAAATAATGATAAAAAAGGGAACATTCTGGTCATTTTAAAACTACCACAAGGGGGCCAGACAAACAAAGCTAAAGATAACAAACACATATGAATCTTTAATATCTGTATTTTCCAATTTCCTACAAGAATTATCCACTTATAGAAGGACAGATTTCTGAGATGTGCACCATGACTTACTTAATTCAATTTCCTAGGAATTGTAGGGAATGTCTCACTCTTGATTACTGCTAAAACAGCTGAACTTATTTTTGAAAGTATTTTCCATCTGCTTATGAATTTGGTGGTTAAAGACTGATTCATAGAAGCTGCATGTTCCAAGCCATTAATCAGGCTTATCAAATGATAGATAAAAGGGAAAACCATGAGTGAAACAAGAATTTGGAATTGCTTGTTTTAATAAAACAAAGCATAACAGAGCTTTAATATCTATGATATGATCTCAATAGATCTGTGTGTTGACAGCCAGACTACATGTGCAGTGGCCATGACTAAATACCCCTAAAGCATGTAAAACAAACAAAAAAAAAGGCGTAATGTGATGCATTTATTTCTGTGATTTTGGGTCTTATGTATGGAAGACGAGTGGTAACTGACAGAAACATCTCTACCATTCTCCTTTCAGCCTCTACCTCACCTTCTCGTGGTTAGGTGGGGGTGGGCTCTACCAAGAAGTCGTCTCTGTGGCAGAACGAGTAGCCTGCCTGTCATCTCTGTCTTGCCCCGGCTCGGCAATCTCACTAACTATACTCTCCCGTGGCCCGGCCTCGCTGGCTGGCCGGGTTTTCCACCAGCACTGACAACCCACATAAAATTAAGGGCCATGAATCCAGCGCTACCTATGAGTGGAGCTGACAGCAAGGGGCCTACCTATAGCTAATGTCCTCCTCCTCCTTCTTTTCAGTCTCCTCTACACACCCGTTAAGCAGCAGCTCAGCAGAACGGTGGGCCGGCTAACGGGCGGTTGGGAACCCACTGGCCCTAATTGATGATCTCTTACTCTGGGGAGGGTAGGTCTGAAGGATCAAGTGGAGGCATGGGGGTCAGTGTTCTTGGATGTCTAACTCCCTCCTCCTCCTCCTCTTTCTGCTGCTCTAACCCAATTTTGGTGACAAAGGGCTACATACCTCTGCTTTGGTTCTTTGGCATGGGAAGTTCTAAAAATGCAAGAGAATGGTTGTCTTCACTTTTCCAGCAGAATAGTACAGAAGAGATTTGGAAAATGTATGATTGTATTTAATGTAAACGCACCTATACTGAATGAATAGATCTCTTTATAAAAGCATAGTACCTAGAAAACATTAAAATAACTATGGTATAATTTAGAAATACATGAAATGTTATGATATGTAGATAAACAAAAGTCCTACTAGAACTAAAAAATCAAACACTAAGAGCACCTTAAAAACAAGATATTTGTGAATGTGTCAAGTCTAGACAACAAAGGATTCCCTGAAGAAACAGTTTGTTGTTTCCTATGCAGACTGGCATGTGTGCATCAGCAACGGGGAGTAGAACTAAATAGAAGTGGGGTTTCGGTCAGGAGCCGTCAAGTGATTAGAGCAATTACTTGTCAAGGATCTGTCAAAGCTAATCACATCTGTCTCCTTAGTCTCTGCGGAGCTTGGCGATAGGATGACCTAGACCTACGTTCTTACTCTTGGAACACTATAACAGCTAGTTATAGTAGGTTATTATAAAGAGCTTCAGCAATGCAGACACACTACAAGGTTATTACATCTAACTAATCACCTAACAGTTCTGAGAGACGACTAGTGCTGCTATGCTAAGGGTTTGGATTGTGATTGAGAAAGGTATGCTGCGATATTTATTCACTTGAACAGAATATTTGTTGTGTCTTTTTGGGGGAATGTGTGTGTATGCTTGTTTATGTTTCCTATTTAAGACCTTTTCAAGTATATTTGCTGACCTAGTGAAGACCAACAAGCTTTATGGAGACCAAAGTCTGGGCCTAATGATGCCGACCCCACTGTTAATGCTGGGGTAATATACCAGGGTAATATACCTCTTAGGATGCTTTTTCTTGATGTGTCTACTAGGTCTGCACAACCAATTATATCATTTTAGCACCTAAGCCCCTTCACACAACTTATGTGCAGCCTGTACAGTTCTGCATAGAAAAACATGGTGGACAAGCCACAGCTCCTACTGTAAAGGGTTTGCAAATTTAAAAATCTCCAGGTTATGATAACTCTCTGTCACAGCAAATATCTCTTGGAATTTAATACTAGTTAATACTAATGTTACAATCTAGGTTAGCCAAGATTAGCATGCTGTACATGTACTCTACACATCATTGTAATTGTTCTCTAGGTCCATAACTGTTACACACTGCAATTGACTATAGCCAAACAGTCAGATTAGTAAACCACCAGTTACCATTTTTATTGTGTTGTTTGGTTAACAAATTAAATTGGTTGATCCGGAACCAATGGCTTGGTAAGTTTCTGATCAATATATGGATTAATCTAACCATAAATGGTTTGATTGACTAGATTTTTTTGTTTTTCTTAACCAATAAATTCTAGGAGTGAGTTGTCTGCCCTCCATGTTGGGGGCATTGGGTCTCAAATTTGGCTTATGTGGCTGGAGATGACAGTGCAGCATGGTCAAAGGGGATCTGTGTCCTACATCTCGCCCTGTGCCCCTTTGGCTTGGGCTCTATCTACCTCTGGCTGGTTTATGTGTGTTTGCCTACAACTGCTGCTGCCTTCCAAAGCCAGATCCACATGTCTCCTGTTGTTCTAGGGTGCAATGCTTTGCAGGTCTTTTCCTGTTCTGTCCCGTCTTACAACTTTACACCTACTCAACACAAACACTTTTTTCTACACATACACTCACCCACTTACCCCCCCACACGCACACTCTCATGCACCGACACACAATGCATCCCAATGCTTAAAGGTCATATGAACAAAGGTTATTAAACTGCTTTGATGCTGGACTGAGTCTGCATTAAATTAAGTCAGTCATGCAATTAAGATACTACCTTAAGCCATCCTTTTTGTAGATCAAAACTGCCCTTACACCTTTAGGTAACCAGTTTATATAAATGATATAGATGAAATACCTAATCGGACTACATGGGGGGAAAAGAAGCAAATAATGAAATCAATCTCATCATTTTTTTTTTTTTTTTTAACAAAAGATGGGAGGGACAGTTGTTAACGTATGTATAATTTATTATTACAATGAATACACATAATGTTCCTTTTAGAATCTGTAAACTGAAAAGCATTCACCTATGACACTATAGCTACTACATATCCTCCCGCTTTTTATGCTGTTTGTTCTCTATTTGTTGATGCAGCACATAACCTTCCTCTACCTCTGCCTCTTTGACTCTGCTAAATTCAGAGCTGTGACACTAAATGGAGGTTTTTTGGCAGCGTTGTGCTGTTGTGGAGGACTGACTGCCCTGCAGATCCCCTGCTGAAGGATCCCTGGCAGCGTAGTTTAGAGATCGTTGCAGATGACCTGTGTTCTGTGTGGTTGCTAAATCTCTTGTGCTCAGGCTTGTGGTTTTGTGCTGCTGTGCCCATGTTTATCTCAGCCCCTCCTGACCCCTCTCTGTTACAAGTGTGCCCGTGTTTTGTTTCAGCATTGACTTAGAGACGCCTCTGAGGTCAGATAAAAAACACTTTTGTAGCTATTATTTTTCTTAAAAAAAAAAAACTATTTAAAGATGCAGTTGCACATGAATGTAATGAAAGTCATAAAGATGAATGCTTCTTCTAATCATACCAAATCTCAACATCCATCCATCCTGTCCCGCTTCATCCGTCAGGGTTGCGGTTGGGCCGGTGCCTATCTCCAGCAGACTATGGGCGTAAGGCGGGGTACACCCAGGACAGGACGCCAGTCTGTCACAGGGCAACACATAGACACACAAGGACATACAACCATGCACACACACACACACACACACACACACCTAGGATCAATTGAGAGAAGCCAATTAACCTAACAGTGATTTTTTTGGACAGTGGGGAGGAAGCAGGAGTACCCAGAGAAAACCCACGCATGCACAGGGAGAACATGCAAACTCAGAAAGACCCCAGGCCGGGACTGAACCCAGAACCTTCTTGCTGCAAGGCAACAGCACTAACCGCTGCCCCACTGTAGAGCCTCAAATCTCAACACTTAGTTGTAATACTACAGATCAATTTTTTGTATGTATTGAATTCACAACAAAAATGCATTTAAATTTGTGTCTATCTAAACCAATTATACCCTAAAAAGGGAAACAACCTTAAAAGAAAAGAAATACGTGTGTGTCAGTGATCTGGTCTCACAATTTACTTGTAATGTTCACATTGTACTATATTCTTAATGATTATAAATTCAAGACGACTCTAGCCTAAATGCATGATATGTGTGTTGTTGCTTCTTTCACAATTTGAAAAACCTCAGCTTGCATATCTTTCCAAACATGATGCCCTTTGTTTTGCAAATACAGCCGATTATGAGCGATTATCTTTGAAAAGCCATGTCTATATTACATGTATGTGGTATCTGCATGATTACATATGTGTATAAGCACAAGGATTACTTGGGGATTACTTTGTCTTTGTCATTTTAAGTGAGTAGGCATGTTGCCATTTTGCTCAGTACAAAACTATATAACAATCGAGCATTAATGCCTGAGAGCATTACAGAACCATAATATAATGTTCCTACAGACATCATATTGATATATATATATATATATATATATATATCAGCTTTTGATTAAAGATTGTACGAAACAGTTCATATGTCTGCAGATGGATTTGTTTGTTAAGTGGGCTAATCTTCCTCAGCCTTTTAGAAAGGCAACCAAGAATAGAAAACTGTCACAATCTGCCAGAAACTGTGACTGGCTGGGGCTGCGAATGCAGGCTCCAGGCGTTTTCCACCCCTATCTCAGAACCTTACATCATCTATTATTTTTCTGCTCATATTGATATGTAATTTTTTTGCCTTTATCTGTGTACAAATTCAAAATGACAGTTACAGGGTACCAAAGAAAAACAAAAGAATTCAATATGTAATTTCCTGTCCCATCACTCCAAATACACATACATAGAATTTTTTACAAGTATGGCTTTATTTTTCGTACATACTTATATTTGTATATATCACTCTATACCATTTGTGTGATTGTTTCTGAAGTCAGAGTTATTGTTTGTGATGTCTCAACGCAGTCCGACTGTCACCAGCCCCCAATGTCTACATACTGGATATTATTTCTGTCTGTCCGTACTCCATCTTGGGGCACAATGGAGCCTCTTTCATTTTCTGTGTCATAATGCGATAGCACAAATTTCCCTGCGAGGCATCACACTATTGGAAAAGCGAATAACATATGTTGTGTCTCAAACTCACCCTTCTTCCCCTTATCCCACTGGTGCAGATGACCAGTGAGTGTGCCAACGCCAAGGGCTGAGGACAAAGAGGAAAGGCAAGAGGAAGAGGAGTGTTCCGGGAAACATGTCACATAGACTATCATTCATCTCCTATGTGGAGGAGCCAAATCATGGAAAATCTCCCTATCAAAACCAAGAAAAAGTGCCATAACACATTTAATTCAGAGTACCTTCACCACCCTATGTGGTTCTGTAATGTTTTGCACATATGTTTTATAGATATTGGAGGAGAAAAGTCTGCACTGCCTCAAGGAACCTTACAAAGGAGATTATCTTTTCCTTGGCATGTACTTTAGCTTGGTGCCTTCTGACAGGGTGTGTTTAGTTTTTTTTGTGTGTGTTTTGTACTGTATCATGTTTCACGTGGTCGTTTGCCCATGCTAATCTTATGCCCAGCACCAGGCTTTCAGGGCATACTGGCAGCTTATGTAATGAGAGGATAAATAAGCTTAAAGAAGCAAAAACTTCAACTGTCGAATCCATACTTTTGGCCTATACTAAGTCAAGTGATACAGGGTCTTGCAAAAATGTTTGTTCCAATTAAGCTTTTTTTTTTTTTTACACATGAATGTACAATTATTTTTTATTTGGATATGATTTAGAAACCAACATAAAGCAACATCTAATTAGGCAAGTGGATGGTTTGCAAAATTTTAGATGAAAAGTGTAGCGTACATTTGAACTTCCTGTATCAGTAGTTTGTAGAACCACATTATACAACAGATTTGAACAGAGTCTTTTTTCATCCATCAGACATATAAGTATACCAGCAGCAAAAGAATGGTTAAAGAGCAGTACACAATTACAAATAAAGACCCTAAGCTAGAGATGCTCTTCCTGATTAGCTTATCCAACTGCTCCCTCTCAACTAAAGATATACTGCTGCTCAAACCTACAAACTTTTAAAGATGGGTGGTGGTGCCTCAGTTTAAAAGATCTTCAGGAGAATCCCCTGCGCTCCAAACTACCTCAATATTTGCTCTGGTGCTTTCTGTAAAAGAACATCAGCACTATGGCTTCTTTCCAATTTATTTTCAGGTGGATACATCATATGCTGTGTAGTGTCTTTGCCTGTGGAAAAATCTTGTTACAGTTACAGCTGCATTGTTTTAGAATATCTAGAACAGGGGTCTCAAACTGGTTCCAGAAAGGGCCGTGTGGCTGCTGGTTTTCTTTCCACCCAAGCAGTGGCACACTAGACTCCATTCATCTCATGTCTAGTCTAGAATCTTTGCACATCTTTTGACTTAAATTTAGCGTGTAAATTATGGTTTTCCAACTTGAGTCCTCAATAGTCAATGTTTTACAACCTTTGAATGTATCCATCCTTAAACACACCTAACATAAATGAGCAAAATATTCATTGTTTTAGTTAGAATCATGGTGCATTGGTGCAGCAATAGTGTTGACAGCAGATGTGAAAAAAGGATTTGTTGTAAATATGTCCACAAATAGTGTTTGGTTATTTCTAACATGGTTATAAAAGACTCTAGAAGAAGAGGAAAGTGGCTATTTGGTTTTAGGAGATTATTAAAAAATTACTAATATGCATGAGCAGATTAGACTCATGCAGAGATGAGGTTAGTTCATCCAAAGAGCACAGGTTGGCAGGATTAATTTAAGTGATGTTTTGTCCTTTCTTTCCAGGGAAGGAGCTTGTGAGAAGAGGTATATTGGAGGGTAGAGAGGTAGGTGAGGTGAGAAAAGCAGAGAAAAAGTTTAGAACTAAGAGAGAATTTAGGATAAGGATTTAAGGAGAAGTGATGGAGATTTTGAGAGTATTCCAGGTATGTGATCTTTACAAAAATAAAAGGTATCACAAGCGGGTTCTCTGTAGACCTAAACTAAGACATCAATAGGAAGCTCTTGTTTCCTTCAGAGAAGTAGATTGGAGTCAATCAAGAGATCAGGGCCTGTTTACCTTTCATGTGAGCAAAACAATCTGCTGTCTGTTTAGCAGTTTAATGGTCCTCAAGTTCCTTCTGAGTAGTCTTAGTGGACACAGCTACACAGCCTACACCTGCTGGTCACATCCTGGAAAGAAGGAGGGTGAGGGGAAATACATAGCTTTCTGTCTTTATATCTTCATGAAAATGACAAAGTCCTCAACGCGACATCAAGCTCTATGTTGGACTGATAAGTCGTTTATATCTTTTCCTTTTTTATAATGGAATATCTTAATTAAAAGCAGTATAGTACTGCCAAAATTCTGTTTTACAAGGGAATTTTGTTGAAAGTGAAGCATCTTTTCGCTCAAAGAAAAGTAAGTTTTTTTATATAGCACCTTTCACAGACATTGGGGTTATAAAGTGCTTTATAAACAACCAGAATTTAAAGATAAAACAGTACAAAACAATATAAAATAGTCATAATAAAACAGCTGACCAACTGGAGTTGGTAAGAAGCTTTGTGAAAGAGATATGTTTTGAGCTTGCCATTAATAGAATCCACAGAATCAAGGGAACGTCACAAGAGTGGGATATCATTCCAGACCCTTGGTGCAACGGCCTGGAAGGAGTGATATTCCTGGTGAGAAGATTCTTATCTAAAAATAAGCTGATGTTAAAAGCTGTGCCATTACAAAATTTAAGAAAAAAAAACATGTAAGGGAAATGAATATTTATAAAAAAGGACAGCATTTGTATGTGCTTAATATAAACACAAGAAAATGCATTAATCAAGTTAAATAGAGTGAAACATGCAAACCAACAGTGAGGTAGCTTCTGAAGGCTCACCTGTCTCTTGATTGACAAAGAGTGGCAGTTATTACAGTGCAGATAAAGTGAAACGGAGAGAGAGCAATTGAGTGGGGAAGAGAGAGTTGGTAAAAGTGAGAGAAAGTTCAAATGAGGCGAGAGAGATGATGAAAAGAGGAGCCACTCTGTCCTTTGAGACTCCTTTTCCTCCCTTGCTGCCAAATTAGCCCAATTAGTCAAAGTGGCCTCTGTTCAGGCTGCTGTCATACCCCAACACCAAGCAGCAGTGCCAGCGGTCATTCTCCCTCATTTAAGTCTTCTGACTCTCTCTTCTGCTGCTTCTCCTCCCGAGCCACCTGCACCCGTTTCTACCAAGCAGTTATGCTGTGTGTGTGCATGTACTAAGTCGTAGAACCTGTGTTTGAGTGTGTTTGTGAAGAACGCTTGAAAGGAAGACGTTTTCTTTAAATCAATCCCTCTCCAAGCATAATACCTCTGCGTTCCTTCTTCTTGTTGCAGTCTCCAAAGCAGAGGTGTGAGATATTTTTTTACACCTGAGGTAAAATCTACCAGTTCTCTTTAAAGCATACCATTGCCCAAACTCTTTTATGTTATAACATCTGAAGCACTGAAACAAAAAAAAAAAAGAAAAAAAAGATTTTATAAAAAAAAAGGAGCTGGAGATGGGTAATGTCTGTAAATGCCCTCACCCTGGGTACACATATGAATTTATTGGACAATAACAAAGCCTTAAGCCCCCAACTGAAAAAGCAAACCTCTTCAAATTACTGTAATTGTTTAGCCTGACATGTGAAAACACAAATAACTATTAGAAAAGAAAATGGGCACCTTCCCCCTACAGCATCTCTCATGACATCATTCCGTCACCAGTAACACAAATCCATCGTCCCTTTAAAAGAAGCCACTCCTCATTCCTGGGATGAAGGGGTCGCTTAGAACTCAATAGTTACAGTCACCTTTCATTTTAAATCTGTAAAATTGGAGGAAAAACAAGTGTGTGATAATCTCTTGCCTATGGGCTTTGAGAGAACAGAAGAAGAGGTGAATGAGGGATGAGAGAGAGAGAGAGCAAGAGAGAGATTTAATTGGTCAACCTTGTTGCATGAACAAACACACCTAAAGCCAGTTCAGTGGTGGCAGAAGGAAAGGGAAGTCACTGAGTGAGTAAAAGTGAATGCACTCATCCCTTTAATATACCTCAGTAGAGCTGTATTTTACCTTGGGCCTTATCTTGGCAAAGTCAAATACAGCTTTGACCCTTAAAAACAAAGGAAGATGCTTTTTTCATCTGTACATACATAAGAATTTCCCAACAATAAAGAAGTTATTTACATTACCTTGAAAAGGGGTTTTTATAATGTAGTGGAACAATGCAAAGAGTTAGGTTTTCTTGTTCAGTACTATTCTAACAACATACTGTATATCATACAAAAACATATTTTAATTTTAGTCATTCAGTAGGAGCTTTGTTGTAATTTTGACATTAGTATTTTAAGATGAATCATCCTGGACACTTTTTTTAACACATTGTCTTTCAAAATGACTTTTTCTTAAGCACCATTCACCTTTTTCTTCCTCTACTAAAGGGAACCGTTCCCACACGATGATACCCCCATTAGTATGCTTCATCATGGAGATAGTGTTTTCCAAATGATATACAGTAAACATTTTCCACAACATTGTGTTTGGCATTTAAAAGAGTCTTATCTGTCCAGAACAACCTCCTCTACACATTTACTGTGTTGCTATCTTGCAAAAAGTAAACTTGACTTCTTATAGTCTCTTTTTAACAAATATATAATTTGTGCTAATCTTAAAGAAAGGGCAGATTAGTGTTTAATTATTAGTTGTTATGTCTCTGTAAAGTGCCTTAAGATGACATGGGTTGTGAATTGGCACTATACAAGTAAACTGAATCGAATTAAATGTTAAAATTTGCCTTAACCTGCGTTGTTGGTCTCTGCAGCTCCCCCCCTTGTTACTATGGGCTTCTTAGGTGGTTCCCTGTTTGATACCATATTTTGCCCAGCCTGTTAGCTGAGGGGCCATGTCTTGGTATGTTTCAGTGTAGTGCAATGTGCTTAGTAGTTTTGAATAAAGGACTGAACAGTACTTGAGGTCGTGATTGATAGCTCAACAGGTTAAGTGACTGTCAGTCATCTCTGAATCGTCGCGGTTCGCGTCCGCCTAGGTCGCTTTTGTTTTTGCCCTGCGACAGACTGGCGTCCTGTCCTGGGTGTACCCCGCCTTACGCCCTTAGTCTGCCGGAGATAGGCACCGGCCCAACCGCGACCCTGACGGATGAAGTGGGAGAAGATGGATGGATGGACAGTACTTCGGATGTCTTTAGGTAGAAAGAATTTTCATTAATTTAACACCAAATCTGTCTGGCTTGTTTTTTTAATTATGATATTCTTTGTTAAACCCTTTGAACCAACAATTTTTTATCAAAATTACATGCACCAATGATGAGGTACCTTAAAAGATAACTCTTGGGTTTGTGATGTTGAACTTCTGAGGTCATCAAAACCAGCTGTATTAACTGAATTATGATTGCAATTATTTTGACTCTATATTTTATTTAGTTGAATTCTAAAGACATTTCTTGTGGTGCCTCAGCATGGGGGGCCACATACAGTTAGACACCATTCTTTCCATATTTTTAATTTGTGAAAACATCTGTCATTTTCCTTTTCTTCATTTACTTTCTTATGCCACTCATCAGATCTGTCTTGTCTGCAATAGAATTAAGTTTGATCTTCACTAGGTAATGATGTCTTGACATGTGTGCAATGAAACATACAATGCCTGTCAAATTTGTTTCCTTTACTCTGTTTATAAAGTAATCACTTAAAAAGAAAAGATTTGTCTTGGATTTCAGATTTTTGTGATTTCAGTTTATTAGAGCTGCTTCTGTCAACGTACATTTCAGTATCAAGCTACAATCACTTTCACAAATCTTTAATGTAGGTGCAATATAAGACAAACTTGACAGCCTTATTCATATACAAAGAGCAGGAACACAATTATTATAATTTTGCTACTGGTATTATTTTCTATCAACCTTACTGACAAGGCCTGTCAAAATCTGTCTAAATATCATCTCAGTGTTCATAGCTAATGATGATCTTTTTGGATTTGTGTCAGAATCTATTTAATTGACTCAAAAAGGATTTACAGGAAGATTGCACTTCTTTTATTGTATATGGATGTGTACAATTGTATTTGGAAACATATTTGAGGTAAAGGTTGATGACAAGTTATGGTTGGTTTGACAGACGTATCTGTTATATTACTACAATGTTTCATAAGGGATTTGAAGGAACATTGAGGGGCGAAAATAATCCTTTTTGCTACAGGTCCACCACCATTACCCATAATGTCCTGTTACAAGCTCTTTGATTGTTGTATTTTCCTGATGGCTATTAAAGTTTTGTTCATTTATAAAATGCAAAAATATTTCAGCTCAGTCTTGGCTATTTTCATTCTAGCTTCATGCGGAGGTGTGTGTGCTGCTGTCTGGAAATTTTTCCGATTTGACCATAAATTAAAGAGAAAAGTGAGAACATTTTGCTGGTTTTCAAAAGGAAGGTTAGGTTAGGTTTAGGGCTAAGGTGTGAACATGCTCAATCTGGACCTGTTTCCACCCTTAGCTGCAATTAAGGTTCTTCATGTATGCATAACACCTTCTTGCAGTCTTATACGTTTACCAAACAGAAAGCTGCTTAATTTCACCACAAGTATAAACTAGTATATTAGTATAATCACCTCTGAGAGCTGCATTTACAGGTAATCTGAAAAGTGAGGGGTGCTCTCTAATGCATGGACAAATCGTCTTACCACATCACATATCTACTGGGTTCATTAGTGCAGGGTTTCTCAACCTTGGTCCTCAGGGCCCACTGTCCTTCATATTTTAGATGTGTCTCTATTCAAGCACATCTAACTCTAATAATTGCATTATCTCCCAAGCAGCCATCAAATACTGCAAATGCCTGTTGGTTGCCTTTTCATTCAGGTCAGGTGTGTGGAGGCATCATCAAAAGCATGTAGGACGGTGGGCCCTAAGGACCAGGGTTAAGAAACAATACATTAAGGGGAGTGGACATTATTGTAGGGGGATGGGGGGGTGCAGTGCCAGTGTTAATATTACTACTAACTAGTGCTACTAATATTTCATTTCCCTTTGGGATTGATAAAGTGTATTTACATTGGATCAAATGCTGTTTCTGATAGTCCAGATATGCTTAGTTGCAGACATACTCCACCTTCTTATTGTAGTGATACACTTTGTGATATCAATGACTGCAGAAATTCTTCATGAGCTTTAACCTTGACATATAGATGCAAAAGCTGCATCCACAGTCAGTTTCAGGTTTGATAAATTGTTTTGCAGGAGGTAATTATTTACGTAAATTAAGTGGGAGGATATTGG